>VCMS01000224.1:22285-114190 GCA_022539475.1 Gracilaria domingensis | reverse complement strand
ACTGTATCGCGCTTCTCGGTAAATGACACGTTGCACGACGAGCAGGAGAGCTCGGCACGTGTCAGACGTGAGCGAACTAGGCCGCGCCGGTGTCGGCCTCCCCCTACGTGTATGTTCTACGAACGCTTAGTAGGTAGATTGACGTCGCAAAGCTTTCACTGCCTCAATAAAAGTCTTTTTGTTTCCGTTTTTGACTTTTGTATCGCCACGCGTTGAATGGTTATCGCAGCGCCGTCGTCAGGTCTGGACACATGTCGAGGTGGCGTTGTGTCACAGAGCTCGGTCACGGAGTCACGCTGCGCTACGCTTTGGTCACGATATGTAACGTCCTGTTCACGCAGTGTGACTTGATGGTCACGACGGCTACGATGCGACGTGTTACGGGGTGACACGACGTCTCAGCGACGTTGGTCGACACCACGAGGATGGGGCGGCGGATCGTGCGGCAAAAAGCCGTCGGTCGCAAGCGACCAAGAGGAAAATGACGGCGACGGTGTGCTTGGCGGGGCAGCGGGCGGTCCGACGGAGGTGGGGAGGGGGTGCTGAGGCGTGCGTGGGGTGATGGAGGCGGCGAGGAGGGCGGGCGATGCAGCGCGGCAGCGGCCAGCAACACTTTCGTTCAGTGGGCGTTGGGTTTTTCGCGGCTTTCGGCGCGGCGGCAGGGGCGACAAAACTTGACGTAGCCGGCGGTGCGGGGTTCCATGCGGGCACGGGACGTACGGCGGCGTCGGGTTGGGTCAAGAAAGCCAGGCAGGAGATGCGAGGTGGAATGCCGGGGAGGCCGTCGGGCTGGCCTCGGTGGCCTCCAAATCTAAGACGGCAGCGGCGGGATGCGGGGGCGTTGACAGTGGTGTGGGATATTCATACAAGGAGCACGACACTGCACAAATGTGCTTAGAGTGTTAGTCTAGTGTTTGCGCAGTACGTAGAAGTAGTTTTTCAGTAAACTTACTTTAAGATTGTGCCTTATGGGCAGCGGAGTAGCTGCTGTGGTGCAAACTCAGGACGGGTGAAACACGCACAGGATGTCCAAAGTCCTGCTCCCTGACGGATGGTAACTCGGTGGACGAGCCTCTGCTGACATCGGGGACCTGGGTGTAAGACAAGTGATGTACTGAGGGAAACTTACGGAGGTGAATGCAGAAAATCCAATATCAGGAGAATCACCAGCCAAGAACGGTATAGAAACGAGGAATAACCGAGAGCGGGTGAGCCATACACTCCGAGACGAAGCGTAGCCCAAAAAAAAGGGAAAAAGAGATACTTCCAAAGAGGAGACGCGGGCCGTGCACACGCAGGCAACAGGCCCGACGTCGGGGAAAAAGAACAAGAAACAACCCAATACTGGGGCGGAGATCTGTCCTGCAATCAGGAATTAATAGAAAAGTCGACGTCAATACCACACGGTATATACAGATTCCTTAGGCGTCCCAAGGAGAGTACGCGTACTTATACCTCTTGAGGTGACCCTCTGGGCAGAGTAGTACACCGGCAAGGGCAGTAGCGCCTAGAGCCCACACTCAAGATGAGTCTCAAGTTCCCTCTGATCCGAGTGGTAGTTCTCGAAGGAGAGGCTTGGTTACTTTTCCATCAGCTGATGTTCAGCCCCCCTTGCACCTCTAAGTACCCGAGGTGCAGGGACGGTAGACTGATTACAGTTGTGCACACCTGTACGGGTTGTACACGTACGCAACACCACGGTCAGGGTGCCAAAATAAAGATAAACTAAAGTATTCCCCCAAATACCCCACTGGTACACTAGCCATCCACTTCCACGTGGCCACGCCCAGTCAGGAACCTTGGCCCATGCACGCCCCTCTACGGGTGCTAATTAAGATTAAATTAATCAACGGTTGAAGACTCCCATAGGGGATGCATCTCATAATGTCAAGTGCCACGTGCACGGCCGCATCGCTCATGTATGAAGAGCTTCTTCGTCAAACACCCTTAGAACCGGGTTTGCTCCACAGCTGCTGTAGTGCCTCGCAACCCTCTAGAGTAAAGCTCTGAGGTATCGCAAGGCCTGTACAGATCAGTCCCTCTTTCGAACTTAGATTCGCGAATGTCGTGCGCAAGAACGTGATGAATAAAACGATGAAACTTGGGACCGGGCTGGGAGACTCCGAGCCCGGTCGTCTTTACTTTATATACTAGCCTAAGAGCTCGAATTGGCGCGAAGTAGGAGGAGAGAGAGACACTCAGAACTTTACGCTCAGAGTGCCACCTACGCCCCAGCAGGGTGCGTGCCACTCACTTGCGCCATGCGCCACAAATTACGACCATCAGACAAAACCGATGTTCACAGCCCTCCTGATATTCTCTCCCTTGGCATCAACCACAATCACGGGATCTCAGATGATAAATGTCGTGTAGATGAAATCGAGCTCTGCCGAGCGAGCTTTCATACAATCGAAAGAGAACAAGATCGCTCTGGATTGGTGCCTCTCTCCGCACCAAAGAAAGTATTTTTACTTCATATTTTTCCCAAACCTGCTTCTCACTATCCGTTGAACTTGCACTGCGCCGAGCGACTCAACTACGGTCATGGGCGTCGCCTGCTGTCAGACCTGCAGGCGAGCTCGCTGGCGATCTCCAGCACTGCTGGCGCTTGTATCAATCAAATTGATACAAGCGTCAGCATCAAATCAACACTCCCTCCATGGCCTGTAATCAACCGCGTAGTGAGCGTAACGTAATATCCTTACAAGAGATTGTCCGCAAAGCATGGCTGGGTTGCTGTGTAGGAGACGTTAGCAGGAGTTCGAAAGATAAATAGGCCTCGAGCGTGAGAGTCGAGCTTGAGTACAGATAGACGTAGTCCCCAGCGCTTTAACTCCTGCAGTTGTTTGGCACCTACTGGACTCAAATGAGTGACGTTAGCGTCCCAATAGTGCGACGCAGGGGTCAATCGTAGGGCAAGAGCAGTGGCGGTTTACCGCCCACATCCGTTGGCCAAAAGATTCCGCGTTCAGCGCGGCCGGTAGTAAAAACCGTGGAGAAGAAAAGCAAAGGCCATCATGGCAAAGCGGCAAGGAAAGGTCCAAAGAGCGCAAACAAGCAGTGGCAGATAGAGAAGGTTATGATGTGGGACGGAACCAAGACGTCGAAGCGCATTGAAAAGGGTGGATTCGTGGCGATGTCTAGTAGGAGCGAGTCAATGTTCGGAATAGATATTGGTACGTTGGATGCCAGCGGTTGGCGCACTGGCAGATTTGCAAGCTGCAGAGACTGAAACTGCAAGGCGCAAGGCACTACCAGCACCACCAAGGCCACGCATTCATCCTAAAAATAGTCGCATGGCTAACTTCATTGTAAGAAACAAGGTGAAGCAGTAGTGCGACGATAACCCGCGCTTCTCGATGTCGGCAGCCGGTCCCGGTGACAGGTGGAAGAGCGACTTCGCTAGCAACCATTGGAAGATAGGGGGACCGTGCTTTGGGAAGCGAGAAGCTGGCTGCTGCTTACAATACTCGATGGCGAACGCCATTGCGAGGGCTATGGGAGAAGACGAAGGGCAGAGGGGTCACATGTACCTGTCTTGGTACCTGTATCGCGCGGGTGTTCGTTTCATGTCGATTGGCAGCACACAGAGGACACTGCGGACATTGCATTCGCCTTTGAATTTCCGGAGGGTTCGCGAGCAAGAGATTTTCAAGGTCAAATTTAAGTGGCTGAGGTCTCGTGAGCACGGTGTGTTTCTCGTGCGATTATGAGACGGCAGTGACGTAGATCATTGTATATTGATCGACGGTGCTGAGCGAAAAATTGTGGATAGCGGAGAAAATCGTTTTTTAAACACATTATGCATCTGTTCAAAAATGCTGTGGTCGCCTGTGGTGGGGATGACAGCAATCGTCTGTAGGTTGCAGAAGTCCGTGAACTCTACATAACGAGTCATAGAGGCGATAGTTAGTTCAACCACGTATGATCCACTGTTCTGGTGCAAGAAAGAGGTGTCCCGTGCTAAGTAAATGCTATAGTGATGATTGCTGTATGCGTTTCGTTAGTCTGTTGCCTATGTTCTTCCAGCTTCGGACAAGGCCAATATCCGAAATCAATCTTGACTTAAAGCGTTCTCTTGCTGTGGCTCTATCTAACATCATGCGCTTTTCCGACGTGCGAGAACCTTTAGAGATTATAGCAAATAAAGATTTGCTGTCTGTGAGGAGTTGGACTGGGACTTCACGGCCAAGAATAGACTCCAGTTCTTCGGCAAGAGTAGCTGATATATCAAAAAAGTCGGAGACGGCGGTTACTTCGCCAGCCATCGCGGAGCGCGTCACACGACGTGCTTTATACGATTTAAATGAAATCAGTATAAACCTACCAGAGCCATCACCCCTACAAGAAATTTTTTTCATTTTTATGAGTGCAAATAGAGTGCATCTTTCGGGGTGTTTAGCCTCCAACTGCACTCCGCCTGTACGCAATCCTCGTTCCAATGTGACACCTTTGGCAGGGCCTTTTAATTTTTTAATATTTTATTTCAATATTGTGAGTGCGCGTGGAGTACAAACTAAGATCGTGGGGGGTTGAAGTGCGGACAATGTAGACGCAGATGGGGTGCAACATGTATCGCGTGCACTCTAATTGCGCTCCATGTGCTTAGCGGTCATCCTCCAATGTGACACCCTGAAATTAGGCTCTAATCGCACATGCTCGCACTCAATGCGCAACCCGTTTGGCATCCATGTATCATCCATTGGTGCCTTCCAAGCTCAAATTGCACTCCGCTTTTTCCAAAAATTTGTCATAAGGTACCTAAGAGGCGTATATGTCCTAGTTGTGAGGATAGATCGGCATTATTCGCAAATGAGGAGTCTGAATATCCAATGATGCAGAGAGTTTGTACGTCAATTGGAGGGAAAAAGATCGAGACAGGGTGAGACTTGGCATAGCGGATGCTCTTGTTAAGCTGTGATATCACAGCGCTACGAGACTTAGTAAACATATCTTCGGTGACTTGAGATATCTGAAAGATCTCGAAGAGACAATCTGGGTGAGCGTTTGAGAGCCAGGCCAGTTTCATTCTCATAGAACGAAAGGTGGAGAAGCTCGCATCCGAATGAAGCTCTTCGAGCTTGCGCAGTTACCCGTTTCGTTCTATTTATACAGTCTTGTTCGGTCCATAACTTAGCGCAAAGCCAGTAAAGGTGCATGGTAGAGATTGTTCGTCGGTCGTCTTGAAAGTCTTCTTTCTTTGATCGCAAACAGATTTGAAATACTTATTACCGAAACGTATCCAGTCGTCTACATAGCATCCTGACATTCCTTGCAACAAATCGTCCTTCATGACGATATACAAAGCCGGATCCGAACGCAAGGGTTTCATACCCAATCAGCCCTTATGGTGATTGTCAAGCGTTTGATTCCATAATCATCAGACTCACACAGTCCGTAGAGAAGTTTAAGAAGCTGGAGGGATTGGGAGGGGTCTAGTTCGAATTCTGGGACTGGTTTCTTGATGAATTTCTCTCGGGAAAGAGATTCTGCAGATTGTAGATAAGCCTGACGAATGTCCGAAGTCCATATCTTGAAGCCATGGAGGTCAGCAAGTGCGAGTAGAAGGCGGATAGACTGTGGTTAAAGTGTTGCAGAGTGGTGCACCATCATGTTTTAGAGCTTGTCTCGCTGACCGCCGATGACGTACTTCATGCGGTACTGTATTTGACCATCTTGATGGCAAAGACAAATCTCTCTGGTAGCACGTTCACATCCTGAGGAATCTTCTCACGCAAGATGATTTTGAAGGTACCAAGTTCCATGAGACCTCGTATCTCGGCTTTCTTAGCATCCGTCATCTCCATCGATTGAACTCGAGATTCGTTCTTGTCGGGTGTCTCCTTTAGATAGCAGTAGTGCTTTTGAGGTGATCTGAAGGAGGAGAAAGATTGATTCGGCCCACTAAAGAAGGAAGGTGCCAGTGTCTCATACTTATAATAGTACTGGTCCTGTGCCAATTAGAATGGTATAGCCGCTCCAATGCGTACGTCCTTAACGTAGACGAGCTTGCGAGTTTCGCCCATAGCATCAATGGTGAAAGGGCCCATCCATTCTCCGATGCGATTATCGACGATCTTCTTCCTCCATACCAAGGCTTTGTCCCGAACTTTAAGTGCATGATTAGCTGCTCGTGGAATTTTGTGTCTCAGGGCCCGTTCTAGTCTAAGCTCCGCCATGCACCATGCATCTTTGCACTTCTCCTCGAGCGATTGATGCGATCTTCCCGAGGCTGGCTAGCGCGGCTCGCAGGTCTGGGATCTCCGAACCACTATATACTGGTGGATATTCGCCTAGAAGATGTAGTCTGTTGCGAGACGACGTCCGAATCCTTCTCTGAAGGCTAAAACGTCTTTCAAAACTAGATGACGACGGGCTGACGGACAGAAGACGGAACGCAAATTTCCGTGACGTAGAACTCCCCCGATATTGTACCACGTATACAACCAGAATGTTCTGAAATGCCATAAGCACTTCACGGCGCCCCGTGGTTGTACCTGATTTTTCCAGGCCAAACGTAGAAAAGTAAATTCTTCAAACAACTTTGTGCCCCTTCATCCCCTCCTGCACTTCGAAGCTTCTGGGTTGGCAGGAACACAATAGATTCCACAAACGTTCGCATAAGCTTCGAAAGAGAGGCTGTGTGTTCATCATAATCGTCCCCCATGCTTCGGAGGTCGAAAAAGTTCGAGACAAGATGAATAGGGGTCAGCAACGGAATTTTTCGAGACCCACCACTCAAACGTCTGCAAAAGACACACATGATTTAATCACGACGCTCTGTGATAAAAAAGGAGTCAAACGTAGATGACAGAACTTTTGCTCCAGCTGCTTTGTCTCCGGATACACCTCCGATATTAGAGAGCTGTCGTCGTCAAAGATACGTAGATATTGACGCATCAAGCGTAATGGGTGGTAAATATTCGAGCATCTGTCGAATAAAGAGTCGTCTTTCGCCGTTGATTCAAAGATGTCTCGTTTTTGTTCATACGAGACCCGTACAGATTCGTGTGGAAGTCCTCACACTGTACCTGACTTTGGTAGATATTCTTACCTCGAATAAATGAGTGCAGCATTCCCTCAGCACTCGCAAAGCGTGTCGCTGCCATGCGCATCGGTAGTACGGCTGTCCGCAGAGGCATTACACGTCCATACTCGTCTATCTCCCTGCTAGACGTAGTGTACCCACTATTTCGCAGGGCATTATTGTGCTGCTCCTTTAGGTGTTTAAACCGGAAATACAGCTTTCAGTGCTCTCTCAAATCAGTAAAAACACCAGAAACGCAACAAAAAATACCTTTCACCCAGGAAGGGGCCCCGACATCTTGCATGAACAGACTGGCGACATGGGTCTGATCCTGGCCTGAAACTATATGATCAAACTTCTGCGCCTATTGTTCTTTTGCTTTCACAGAAGAGCTGGCGTTGTCACTCACGATACCGCATATTTTCTTCATATCACCGAACTCAGGGAACACGGAGTGAACGATATCTGCGTAAAGCCTCCCGTCACAGCTCGTTGAGCCTGTATAAATTGACCTCAAAAAGAAGGTCTTTCTGGACCTATCCACGCCTGTAATTGTCAATAGGACGTGAACCACATTCTCCGAGTTAGCATCAGCCCACCCGTCATAAGTCCCATAAGTTTGTCGGAGCGAAGCAGTTATCGCAGACTTGACAGTAGCCATCGTTTTTTCGTAGTAACCTTCGAGCCGTTGACCACCAACCTGTGCTGCTGTCAGTAGACGATTGCCAAACTGTGGGTCTAAAAGCTTCACGATCTCCAAAAGCTGGTTCTTTCTACGCCCGCGGCTCAAAACACTAAATGGCAACATGTGGTTGATCACAAGTCGTGTGAAAAGCTCGTTGAATCGAGAGAGCTTGCGTCGCATTTGCCTATCCTTTTCGGCTGAACTGAAAGGTTCAGTGTGAGGAGGAACACCACTGAATGCTAAAGATTGATAACGCTTCTGCAACCTGGTAGGCTCATCCTTTTCATTCGAATTTCTTCGCGGTCTGCACCGTGTAATGGGAACTCCAAAGCATTCCGCCGGCCTCCCCAGTTTTCGATACGCGCGAGAAAAAGAGGGCGTTTTAAGAAACCTTGCGAGAGTTTGTCGCAAAGTAAAAGAGCATTGGAGTAGATGGTGCCCTACTTGGGTTGCATCGGGAGTTGCGCCTTTCGTTTGCCAGCCACATCCCTTGCAAGTTGTGCATAAATGATCTTTCTGAGTGGAAGACTCGTTCTTGGGGTGCAGTGAGAAGCACTCACTAGGCCACCAGCTTTTCTTTCTCCCTTCTTTTCGAGACGTAGCTGATTGTGATCCGTAGGAAGAGACCTCGTTATGTGAACAAATCGTCGTAGTGAACGGTTGGGTTTGCAGTGGTAAAGATGCACGTTGACAATTCGTGTAGCATGCGGTGGAGTGCGCCAGTTTTTCGGATAGCGCTTGTAATGGAGATTTGAAACAAAGCCTTCCGTGCGTTCCCCTACATCCTCTGAGGAGAGGAGAGTGCACGTATAAACACCATAATAGTGGCGCGTCGTGAAAGAAACAAGTTCAGAGAACTGTGCATTGCTGTCGTAACTGTCAGGGTCGCAGGCTGCGACTCGCAGCTGACGCGAGAGTTACAACTTAAAGTTTTCAGGTGTACGTTACAATGCACTCGGATTGAGATTCAACATCTGGGTTGAATTGCAGTCTACACTGCACAAACTATTCCGCGTGTACATCTACTTCGTCACGGTCGATGAGGGGACGGCATCGGGGAGTAAATTTTCTCGGGAGGCAAAAAAATTTTTTTCATCCGAGGAACGCTGCTTGCGACAACAATTGCCACAGTCAATTGAAAATCTGGTGGAACGTGTCCAAACGCTGTTACAGTGAGTAATGAACAAGCAATGAGTATTTAAAAAAACCACATAATTAAAATGTTTTGAACATTAAACGACATAGAGTTTTGCCTGGAATCCAGGCAGTCGATCTCTCCGTACAGTTCACAGAGCCTTTCGAATTGAGCCCCATCGTAATACTGGCGAAGCCATGAGCTGTCTTTTTTCCTCGTGCACCTGTATCTGTATAGCTCCTCACAAGGTAGTTTATATTCTACAAGTCGTTGCAGTCGAGGTCGAAAAGGTATGTAGTGGTAATCGAGAAGCAAGAACTCGTTCGCAGCAGAGATGGTAGTCTCACATTCCATACATTTAGAAAGTGCCTATGTACCACAATCTGTCATTGATATCATTGACATATGTGCAGGACAGACTCTGTACCTACGAGCAGCATGCTACATTCCAGAAAAGAAAAGTGTGCTCTGCTCCATTGTCTTCCATGTTTTCAATAGCACTTGAATTACTTGCAGAACCCTATCCATTCCAGTTTTCGGGATCCTCCACGACTCATTGAAGTCGACCCATTCCTCATTCTTTCCCAGCAATTGAGTAACATCGTATCATCGCTTCTTTCTGACACAAGGAGCTGCCTGCTGGGTGTTACCGTCTTCATTCTCATTTGTTTGTGATGAGGGGCAGGTGGTCTCAATATCATCGGCATCAAAATGATCTATGTCACTAGGCGCCGCCGCAGCCACATTATCTGCAGTCGCAATCGAGTCGACAGTGTCCTGTATTGATGGGTGACTTGTGGTGGATATAGAACGTTCTACATTTTCAACGCTGTGGACTTCTTCAGCCATGGCGCCTTCGATTGAATTGACATCGTTCAAATGAAGGCAAGGCACTGTATCGTGTATCCAAGACGCCGTAGGTACTGCACTATCACTTGCATGCGAATCATTCAATGGCTCTTCGTTCACATTTCTATTCTGCTGCAGATCTTCTGGCGTTGGAACTGTCCTTGTAAAGATATATTGATGTATTCCTACAGAAACTTTTTGGTCCCCATCTACATAATGCGAGACCAAGAGGCTCCCGATATCTATTTTTCGACATTCTGTGCGATAGCATTGTGATTCTGCAAACTGGTTTGCCTAGAATACATTTGAACCTATACAATGGTGAACAGGCATATCTGTGCTTTCGTATCGATGTCTGAATAGAGCTTCCAGACTGTAGGTTCATCAGGAGGAGAGGGAGAAAGCAGATCGAAAAACAGGAATGGTGTCCCTTCTCGAGTCCGTTTTCTGCCATCTGGAGCAAATTTCGGATTTAAAACAAAGCCAATGACCCAAAGCAATCTGAATACCATTCTTCGTTCAATGTTACTCCATTATATTCGCTTTGTGCCAAAGCGAAAAGCTACGAAATATTTCGTTAGCTCTCACTACGTTGAAAATGGTGTTCCAAAAGAGAAGGTCCTCCATAATTGGAAAAAGCGAAGAACTGGTGATGAATGGCAGCAAACTGTCTTGGATACGCATCATCTTCATTCTTTCTTTGGCATCTTTCTCGCCTTCAATCACATGTTAGACCGGCTTCCCCTCTCACTCCCCATGAATCATCTGAGTACCCGTCAGTTCCAGGCTTTTGCACTAACCAAGCTGGAGGAACAGCAAACGGAGTTGAAATAGCTTCGCAAATTCGTAATGGAAGGGCTCTCTATGATTGTTCCGACAACCAAGGTGCCCCCCATCACACGTCCGGTTCAAGGTAAGGATATGAAACGAAGAGCCAATGCTACAGCTTAGAGAAGATATTTAGAAGAGGAATTGTCAGATACGAGAGAGAGCTAGATGTAGTAACGGGGTTCCCAGACCAACGTACTCGCAGTTTCTGGGTAACTTGTCTGATACGAAGTTGAACACTTAAGCTATGAAAGCCATCGAATCGATAATGAAAGTGCGGCTGGACGATGGCTGGCACCTAAAACGATGGAACGAGATTTGTGCGACCGACCAGAAACATGGCGAGTTGGTAATACGAGAGGCTGCACGGCTGCCAGAGCTGGCTGCATTATCCCAGAACTCTAACCACTAGGTTATCAGAATGCTTGCAGAACAGCGAACTTGCACGATAAAATGAACGGCAAGACAGGGCCTGAAGAAAAAGGACGCAGTTGTGGAGGCTTCGTGCGACGCTGCAAATGGTGGAAGAAAGAAGAAGAACATGCATAGTTCAGGGTATGATAAGAAGGAAGACGAACCCACAGCAACAATTAAAAACCACGTACTGCTTAATCGAATGAATAATGCTCTTGAACTGGATGATTTTCCGCCAGCCATAGAGAACGTTCCAGATATACCACCCATCAGAGACCTGAAACAAAGGACAGAAGGCAATATGCACTTATCTGCGAACAAGCACTTCGGCAAGAGTGCATCATAATATCTCGGTTCAGAAATCAGTTATTTGAGGCCAACATATCGAAGATGAACATGAGCTCCAGTATGAACTGAAGTATGAAGGTGATGGTAATGCAGGCGATGCCATTACTGAAGACGACTCGACAAAGATAATGCCAGAACATCGTAAATGTGATAATGTTGATAATCGCAGAATGCAGTCTCAAGTCCTGCAGGTGAATGGAACGCATCAGAACCACCCCAAGGTAATGCAGCTGCTCTCATTAATTGACATAATCGATCTGGAAGATCTCATGAGTTACGTTCGTGACACAAAGAGTACTACGGGTATTAAGCTTTCCGTACAAAACTAGGGATTTCCAAAAACCAATGCGCCTAAGCTCAGCATGAGAAGATGTATCAACGCCAATAAGCAACAGAATGGAAGATTCAAGCAAGAGAAATAGCATACCACAGCATGATTGTATGTATTCCAAAAATAACTTACAACGTGGCGATCTAAAATGATTTCGCAAGGTTTATAGTACAGCTCAATGGGTTTCTGATGATACAGTGGCTTTCTATACAGCTAAAGGATGGAACATTATCTCAGCACGAAATTTAGTTGTGATAAGAACATTTTGTGGCAAATTAGTCAATGGCTTCTGTCCCCAATAACGTAAAACACAAGAGGAACAGCTTTTTACTTCGAACGAAGCGGCAAATGTTTCAATTGTAAAGTTACTCCATGTGTCGCGAGTTCTGTTCTTTTCTTCTGTCGAAGAGATATATGCGCATATGCAAGATGTGAAAATAGGATAATCCCGAAACTTTTCATACGCATACAGGGAGATGACTATGAAGTTGTGTGGTGGTGGACGATGTTTGCTGCATGGCGTCGCAGCGAATGAAGTCTACGTTGTGTCGTGACACATGCATTTACCTTCTCGAATGCATGGACAGGACACAACAGGTTTTGCGTCAGCAACACCTGTGTGTTTACTATACTGGGATACAAGCGCATTTCTGCGGACATGAACGTATTGTATGCCACGCTGAACAAGGAAAGTGTTCAGTAGTTGAAACGCATGCAATGTTCATAGACCGCACAGTAATTGGTTGACGCTGGTGCATGCTGTAGTTTGCACGGAGCTTGATGATCAGAAGGAAGGGCATGAACATCCTAAGGTGTTCGCAGTCTGAGGCTCATTGAATGGGTGTATGGGACATTTGTGAGGTTTGGTACGCCAGAACGGCCGCTCTCGAAGCAAAAAGGGAAACACCAGAGACGAAGGTCATAATGGTGGCGACCCAGCACCGGTCTAGCCACAAGAGAATTCAAAGAAGCGCAGTGTCATAGGTCTTGATGCTGGGTGAAGAATTATGGGAAGGCGACGCCCGAGGACCGACAATCTTGGGAACACACGCACTACCAAAGGTATTTTTGTCTTAAAAAACAAAAAATAAGCATGTACGAGTATCACGGCAGTGCCCTGTACTACACTTAGCACAGAGTGTACACGTGTTCTCTTCCTATCTAGCTGGAGACCAGAACATTTGACAACAGTGTCGGCCTGAATCATCAATAGTGGTAGAGTTGTAAGATACGGGAATTCGAACAATTGAAATATAGTTAGAAACGCAGACGAATTGAGCTACGAAAGGTCGCAATTTCGCGATACTGGAACCAGAGGACAGCCCAATAGAGCTAGAGCCAAATTGAAAGACACAATGACGAAGAATAAACATCGCGAGGCGCGCCAAATCACCACTGACGAGTTTAGCCTCCAAGAAACCAGCGCAGGATTGTTTGTCCTGGACACAAAGCACTTATCGCTTGTCACGAGAAACAGGCTTTCCCACTTTATCATGAGCCACGACGCAGATAGTCTTAAAGTTATGGGCCCAGAGGGCTTCAGCTGTGTGTGCACTGGTGGCAACCAAACGCACGCGCCGACGTTTACCACGATTGTTACTTCGAAGGTTCAGTACCGACAGAGACTTAGAAAGAACATGGATGAAGATGATATCTTCTTTTGATGAATTCGAAGCGAAGGTCAAGGCTCTGTGTAGAGGGACTGGATAATTGCTCTATCTGGAGTGTGACCGAAAGGCCCAAGAGATGCTTGATCAAGCAAAGGCAGCAGGAACGCTATCTTTTGATTATGTTAAAACAGATAACTCTAACAGCAAGATGACTGACTCCAATACACACAATATTGCTTTAGACACCCCAACTGAAATTTTCCAGAGAAAACTAGATCTGCTAACGAACATCCATAACCGTCGTCAAGGAACAAATGAGACTGTAGCTTCACTTGCGGCAAAGTTTCAGAGCGAAGTTGCAATGTATGCAAACCATACGCTAAGCATGAACGAAGCATACACGCCGCAATTTGCTATACATATGCTACGCAACGCTGGGCTATCTCCCGATACGATGAACGCCCTTACCTTTCACCCCACTGCAGAGCATGGCTCAACAGAAGAGGTTGCTATCATGACGCTTATGCTCTCGAAGCCCGAAATAGGGAAACTGAACGACATTATAATGGATAGAGACGACACGAAAGCCATCAAAGATAAGCTGGATAAACTTCAACAGAAGCCAGTCGATGAGAATAACACTGCTGTATTCACGATCAAGATGAAACGTGCGGCCGCTTTACTTGCAACAGTGCATGATTTCTCTCCAAAAAAGACAGACGATCATCAAAAGAAACCCACACACAAGAATTTCCTTAGAAAACGTATCTCTCAGAAGTAGCCGGAACGCCATGATTACATAAAAGAATGAAAGAAGAAAGTACTTACAAAGCGGTGTGGAACCTCTGGCGCTTGGTGGAAAGACAGAGATGAATGCAGATTGATCATCAAAGAGAAACGGAAGCGCACTACCACAACGATAGATGAACCGAAGGACGCTCAAGTTTGTATTTCACAAGAACCGAAAAATCAGAAGCCTAAAACAGAGAATAAGGTGGGCATGAGTAAATCGCTTTTTCAACGTTGAGCTCTGGTTAGCTCTGAGCTGACCTCAACCCAATTTGGAAGAAGGAGCCCCTACCTCCACAGGAGAAATAGAAACTGCAGCCACGCTGTCTGATGCGCTGGGAATTTCACTGAAACTCGAACCACCGCGATCACATTACCATCGACAGTATGGCGATAATACGGTTGATGGGAAACCAATTGTTTGCACATGAATACTGAATCTCAATGGTTTCAATAGAAAGCCACCATCCCTCTTTATCAATCTCGTAAAGGGACAAGCGCCATTGACAGTGGGTTTGGAGGTCAAGAAGCACTGCGACACGCTGAGTCTTGTCAAACCAAGAACAGTGCGAATGAAAGACAATTCGACAGAGAAGAGAGAGTCTTCTTTACGTATATTTTATCTGACGATGCAGTTGAGGGACATAATGAAAGATTGCGTCTCGATATTATACCACACCAACAATCGGCAACGAAAACATTGCTTGGCAATGTAGGTCGACGCAGGAATAAGAAGGCTGTCAAGAAGATACATCGTCCTACTCACACGCGAGCAAAAGAAGCGAAAAGTATTCTTGAAGATGCTAATATGATTACAAAAGAGATATCCGAGAAGTGTGACAGGATAGGAGTTGCTTGCGACATTTGCAGGTTGTCAGGAAGACCTGCATATCGCAAAAAGATCTCTTTGAGCCCCGTGAATGAATATTTTAACCATTCTGTACAAGCTGACCTCTTAGTTGTGTTTGTGAACGACGAGAAATATGAGGTTCTGAACATAACAGACTGTGATACAAACTACGGAGAGAGAGTTTTTGCGCCAAGAAACGACGCAAAAATTATGTCTCAAATTATAGAGACTGAATGGATATATCACCATGGATCACCAAGCACGTTCAGCGCCAACCCAGAATTCACGAATTCAGTTGACAACAAGTATGCCGCAAGCTTCAATGAGGGCATTAGCCCCGCCTGTTTGCGTCTTCACACCTTCGCCTGCCAAGAAGAAGAGATGTAACGCACAGATATGGTATTCGGATAAAAGCGATCAAGGGGAAATTGTGGTACGGATTTCATGGATGACGATCCGCAGCCTACTGAAACAGATGCTAGCAACATTAGCGAGATGCAGAGCGTGGGATCGAAGTCTTTCACATCGAATATGAGAGCCAAACAGCGTAGTACAGTCGCAGAGAAATTTCAACAACATGAGCACAATGATTCTCAACAACAACCGTTTAAATTCTGTTCATGTTCTCAATAATGAAATTTATCATGATTATTCATCTACAGATTCTGCTTTTTCTTTTCGCGGGGAGGATTATATCATTTCTTCACAAGAGAATTCCTGTGATAATTCATTTTTGTCAGCATCTGACATGGGAGTACAAGACAAAGAAGTACAAATGCTGCGAAATAGAGAGGAGCCTGAGCCGCCTTTGAATCAATCAAATATCACGTATAATGTCGTAGAGGCAGGAAAGACGGCGACAAAGCACTTTCGGTCCTCACTTTTAGTAGAATCGGTCGACGTTCTTGAAGAGATGCCACATGATCCAGAAAACGTCATAGCAGATGATGAGAGCAGAGCAAACATCGCGGAGACGGAAGGAAGAAACGCGAACGTCAGCTTTGGGGGCCTTCTTAGATGAAAGCAGGCTGGGGAATTTGAGAACATGCGGATTGAAGTGCAGACTGCCGATGGGATTCTTGGGCGTTGCATTTTGGTCGAAGCAAACCATATGTTAGAAACGCGTCATCAACGAAGTTGAGGTAAGCAGTGGGAGTAGTTTTCAAGCAGTTTTAGTAAGTATGACTAGAATGCAAGCGTTAGATGTGTTTCTCCCTAGCTCTGTGCTGGAGAAACTGAGAGAATTCTTCAAAAGGGTCCTTTCGAAGCGTAAGATACCACTTACAAACACGTTCGAGACCAAGGGCATAATTGATACTCATGTGCTTGTCGCATCTTATGTAACGACAGCATCGATCATGACGTCACGTAAGTATCGAGAATTTTACTTCCAGACTGAAATTTAGGGCGAGCGATAAAAAGCAGTTTAGTACGCATCAATTGGGACTCGGAGATGGCGTGAGCCGGCGCAAGACTGTGTATTGGGGTGGTCTAATAAGCCAATGGCTGATAATCTCCTGTTAATCGAAACACCAACTAGTAGTAGTTAATCCAAGGTTTTTGTTTGTTCCAGAACAGACAATATTTATCTTGGACGATAATCATCAGCGTTCAAGATCACGGACGGTAACTCAGTTGAGTAATTTCTGGCACGTCAATAACCCCTGGAAGGTCTTAGGACCCGTGAGTAATGCTTTGTGTTCAGCTTTGACTTCCACATTTCTAGCCACACTCTAGGCCCCCACGAGAAAATCATTCACGTCTGAGAGCGTCTCGTACTACCAGTTTAAGGAGCACCAACGGCGTGTTGCGCTGTTTCACTGAGCGATGCCATGGATGCGGCGGAAAGAGGCTACAACCGGAAGGAGAAAACTGATTTCATCAACGATCGACTGGGTTCCACTGGTATAGGAACACATAAGCCAACCTTGGATTACCCACTTGTCTTCGGAGATGAATCAATTGGAAAGACGCATAGAGGGATGGTCCTAAAAGAGAAGCGGTGCCGGGCGGTGTACAGCGCAGTGCGGCAGCCAACAGAAAAGAGTGGAAGGGAGGTGCAGGCTATTGTAAAGCGAGAGAGCTATTCTGGTGGGATAGATTCTGTCTACGACAGCAGCATAAACATGTTCGGCACAAGTTCGTTTAAGATTACCCCAAAACAGAGTTTCTTTCACGATCCTTAACCCAGGAAGATATTCAAAACTTTCGAGATGCACACAGCCGTTTCAAGAGGAAGAAGAACAACGCTGCTGACAAAGAAGAAATGAGACCGGTTTCTGACGAGACTGATGTGATGGACATGTCACGACTGCAGCCTCCTCTTGCCTTTAATCAATTTCACGAATACACTATCGTACAATCGGACGATCCCCCGTGGTTTCTGGCTAGAGGTTCCCGGTTTACATCTCGCACCACACTCATTTTCCAGAGCTTTGTCTTCTGACTATATTAAACACTCGGAAGACGGAGCATTTTTGGTGGGTTGGAAACCCGTAGTCAGAGGTAAGCAGACTCTTCCTACTGAAGAGAATGAAACAGAAACTTTTTTAAGAGACAAAGCAATAACAGTAATCAATGACTTGGGAATGAAGCAGCTCGACACTTTAACAGATGTGGAGGTTTCAAAAGTGGTTGATAAGATAATAACGGCTACGAAAGAATCACTGACAGCGCTGCTAAAGACTCCGTCGATTTCGCTACTGACAAGAGTAGGTCATCCACCTCTATCTACATTTAACAAACCGTTGTTAATGGAGAGAATACAGAAGCTGCAGTAAAATGCAGAGAATGGCCTAGTAACACTCACGGTCAAAACGACTGCAACAGCCACAGACGAAAACATGCAGCAAAGTACCCAGAAGCGACTGTACGAGGCCTCTTTGATGCTTAGTGTATGAAACGGTTGACGGCTATTGCAGGAATGAAAGAGGGGTCAATCAAAGAGAAGAGCGTATTGACCTCCCTGCCAAGATTTTTTTGTGACAATCAAGTAATAAGTGGAATGTCTCTCAGATTGAAAGACAGTTCAGATCGAAATACGTGAAACAATTCACCGTCAACAGAACTTTGGACGATTTATTCGATCAAAGACTGTTGAACTTTGAATAGTAGTCCCCATATCAGGACTACCAGTCAAAAGTACCATCAATGGTATTGCGGCAATTTCGGATGAACGTATGGTGAACACTGTCGCACCGATTGAAATCAAAAGAATGACATCATTGCGAACTTCTAAACAAGCCAAACGACTTTCTCATCAGTATACCAAAATATTGAGACACGGAGGTTCGACAGTCAGAGTATTCAACCAAATTATTTCATGAGCTGGTACAAAGTACAGAGTACAGACTACAGTGCCTGTACCATACAGCAGTGATTGAAAAGCCCTATGTTCTTTTTTTTGTTTCAAAAGATAGCAGTCTTGGAGTAGGAAATATCATTTACGTTGCAATGCTCGAATTCAACAAACGATTTCTTGCAAAGTATACGTACAGCATTTCGTGCGTTAAAAAGAGGCCGTTTGAATGGATTGGGACCTCGCTTTACGTAATCCCAAACTATACGACGACTTGTTACGCAGTTTTCATGCTACAGATATATACTCTTTTGGTTCATTTCACAATTCCCTACAAGAAATGTTTTTTATTTTGTGTGTGCAAATCGAGCGCAAATACTGGAATACTCACCCTCCAACAGCACTCCTATTGTGCGCTGTTCGCGTTCAAATCTGGCACCCATGTCAGTGCATTTTAATTTTTTTAATAGTTTATGTCATTATTGTGAGTGGGCATGGAGTGCAAACTGATACCACGGCTGGCAAAGTACGGAAAATGTAGGCGCAGATGGAGTGCAACATGTATCACCTGTACTCCAAGTGCGCTCCATCTGCATAGGGGGCGTCCTCTACTGTGACACAAAAAAATAGGTTGCATTCGCACGTTGCGCGCTCCCAATACGCGGTCCGCTTGGCATCCATGCGTCATCTACTGGTGGTATCCAATCTTACAATGCGCTTCACTTTCTCCAAAACTTTCTCATAGGGATTTGAGTGAAGCGTACAAAACGTTATGCATTCGGCACGCTCCGGTAATCATTTGGGTGGTATGTGTACTGTGTGTGTCAGGTGAAGGGGTTCAAGTGTTTAATCTATGCTTTTCTTGGACCAAAATCTGATTTCTGTCTTATCTTTGTCGCATTAAAGCCGTATGTATGTTCGGTTTATGACTGGACCACGCACACAACAGGCACAGTGCGAATCACAAAAAACTACATTTTTTAATTCCGTTACATCTACCATGATCAGACATACATTTTACACTCATCCAACACATGTAAGGCATAGATACGACCTATATGCGACCTTGTGCCAAACCAGGCACAGCTTAGTCACCTAAACCTCTATATCATACATGAAGCGTACACACACCACCGAAATGTTGGCCTGGGACGGTTCGCTTCCTCTAGCGTATGATGAGACCTATAGTTTTTGTTTTCTGGAACTTGTTGAAAAGAGAAGTTGATGAGGTTAGGCGAAGCATGCAAAATCTTTGCTACAAGAACTCATCCTAAAAATTGTGAGTGCGATGGAAAGGCTTTTATGTGCAAAGGTTAATACTGGTGGAATAATTTATCGTTTTTGGCTTAGGAGAAGACATGATTGTCTTCCAGACACAAAAAGCCCTAGAGATGGCTTACCAATAAGCTACCGAAAACTGCGACACGATGTTACAAAGAACAAGATTTCTTCCTCCATTGCAAAATATTTAGCAAAAGATTATGCAGAGAATTATAGAAGAAAAGAGTTTGCCGAGAGTTCCTGCGGAAGAAAGTCTTCGAATGTGTTTGAAAAGGAAGTAGTGAAACAAATGTATGTGAAGAACTTTATTGCAAAGTACAAACAGGCAAATGGCAAAAACAGACGTATATCTGCTCCAAATTACCAACATATGCCAAAAGGCAAGCCTGAATATTGTTCATTGCGCTCCAATTATCATGGTGTGAAAATGAGAAAACGTGTGTTTAAGAAGCGTGGCTGCTCAAAAAAGACATTGGTGTCCGTTGCGGTTGTGTCGTCAACCAAAACGCTCCGCTTGTTGGAACTCATGGCATACGGAACGAAAGCTTAAAAAATCTATCATATCTGGAGCAGAACGTGAAGAACTTACTAAGAAGGCAGGGAAGCAATAGGAGGTAGCGATATATCTAAGGAACGTATATTATTTTTATTGCAACTGCTAAAGAAATGGACCTAAACTATTGTTGGTAGGTTTGTAGTCTGCTCGACAGTGGCGTGGCGTATAGGCGTCCGGCAGCGACAATGGCCACATACAGAGGCGGAGAGCGGCCAGAGCAGTCAGAGCGGCCAGAGCGACGAGAATGCCTAGAGCGGCGAGAGCGGGGAAGTAGAGGGCGGCGAGACCAATGGAAGCAAGACCGGAGCGAGGGAGAGTAGCGAGGCGTACGCAGCTGAAATTGGAAAACGGAGAGCGGCAAAGCATAGGGCAGCAGGAGTGGAGAGCGTTGGAGAAGTGATGCGGAAGGAGGCGGGAGCACTACGTCGTCCATGGTCAAACCTGGTGAGGCGGAGGGCAACGTATGCGGCGACTCGAAAGGATGCATGAGCACTCACACCAAGGGCAAAACACGTCACTGAAACGATTTGTACAGATGCCGCCCGCCACCCAACGTGATGAGTGTTTTTCTCAGACTGCTTCTAAGACAAACAGCCTTGATGATAATGACGCTACAATCGCAATTGGTGCTGCCACCACTACCCTCATTCTCGAATGGCTCTGCTCTTCGGAATTCAAACTGAACTTCGATTAAACCAAATCCGCCCGAAATCGTTTCTTGCTTCTGTGTAGATACGTATAAACTGCGATATTAAGCGACAAATGTGCTCTGCGTAGCTCTACTCAGCTCTATTTTGGACCCTATAACCTCCTTTCGCACCGCCCGTAGGGTGGAGGGGTGGCCGGATGCGACGTGTTCAGATCGCGGTCTGGACCGCGGTCAGCGGAGTTCATAGCCGAGGTTATGACCAAGATCTCGGCTATGAACTCGGCTGACAGCGGTCCAGACCGCGGTCTAAACACGTTGAATCCGGCCACCCCAGGGGGGTACCAGATTGAAACCGTGAGGGTTGATCATGGTGTCAGGTATGCTTCTAAGCCTTCTAAACCGTCTCGAACCGCCCGTACCACTCTTTCAAAGTGTCGCGAATGTTCACGCGAGCATTTCTGCGAGCTGCACTTGTGGAACATAAGTTGTCATTTTGGATGTTTATGCTCTATGTCGAACATGGTTGACATATCCAGAGGTTTTATGAGGACATAATGTAGTCATAACCTATGACAAGTATGCATATTTAAGTAGTCTTAGGAGTTTCAGAACCACTCTCAAGTATGGGTTTTGGAACAATATAAGTAGACTACCGTACTTTACAAAAATATGAAAAGGAGGGAGATGCAGCACCTCCAGGGCGAGGTTACAGACGCTTGGTTGATGCTCCGACGTCTGTCAGCGAGCAACTTCTTGACCTTTGGCAAGTAGAAGACCTTTGTGCTCAATTGTGGCTACTATAGTTATGGGCCCAGGATGGAGAGGCCGTGGTGGCCGCAGACCCTTCCTATTTGCTACAGCAGTACGTTCAAAAAGGCCAGGAGAAGTGCCAGTCTACGATGAAGAACTAGACGTTCGAGCCTACCGGAGAGCTGTAATCGATTGGATTAAGTTTCACGATCTCGCGGACAAGGATTCAGACCGACAACTCTCACTCGGGCAACAAGTATTCGCCATTCTTGGAAATACTCGGGGAAATGCAAGTTATCGACTAGCGCACATTTCATCTATGGTGTATGCGGAGTTGACTCTGGAGGAATTTGGACAACTGGTGGATTACATCTTGAACACTATTGATCCGCTCCAGAGGGAAACCGCGTTTCTCTATACATCTATACAGAAAAGGCATGGAAAGAGCTAATGCTCAAATCGCACGCCAAAAGACAATCTTTTGACGAATACTGGCAAGAATACAGTGGTCTTTGCACTCAGTATGCATATGGGCATGGAAAAGTCGCCCAGTTACCGCGAGATCAAGAGCTTCTAGCTCTGTTGTGCGTCCTTAACGCAAAACTAGATCGATCAAAATTCACATGGGCGCTCAAGAGCGCTATGGAATATCAAAAGTCAGTGATAAATACCCAAGATCCTTTGTGTATTGCAGTTCAGACCCGAGTGGTACGGCAGGGACCGCAATCAGCAGCAGATATTCTTAGGCAGGGAGTAACATCCAGTATCCTGCGTCAGACTGAATCTGCATTGGGAGCTCTGGAGGAGAGGCTGGCCCAAGCACTCCACATGGAACACCACAGCCGATGAGTATTGTGAACTTGAGTGCTGCGTGTAGTGTTCAAGTGAATCATTTTCGACGAGGATGGGACAGTGCATTGGCAAGTGTGCAACAGGTATCATTGGGTTTAGATCAATTGGGTGAATCTATTGAGGAATCTCTAATCCGACAGTACATTCAAAGAGCAGAAGCATCTTTGCTGGCAACTCAGAGAACATTGAACACATTGCAGCCGTTGAGCAAACAGATTGAAAGCATGAAAACTTCAATGAGCGAAGAAGCAACCGGCAACGACCAACGTCAAGACGAAGGGATCATAACCATGGATTCAGTTCGTATTGTGCTGCGGACACTTAACCACGGTGAGTCAGCGGCAAGGACTCAGCTTAGCTCAAGTGGATCCTCTTGAAAGGATACTGCAGAGAGGCAGACCTTCAGCAAGAAAACTACTTCTAAGTCTAACAAGCGAGAATGTTGGATCTGTAAGGGAAATCAGTTTGCCTATGAGAACCCCTCATGCAAAAAGGCGTTGGAGAGCAAGCGGAAGCTGAGAAACACTAAGAACAATCAGAGACCGAGTACAGGTGATGATCAGACAGAATTCTCTCCTCCTGATGATGAAGGATCAAGTTCGAAGAGTGTAACATTGAACACATCTCTAGACATTCTGTACTCATCAATGACTCTGTATCCTATGAAAGATTCTTCCACAAAGAAGGAGCTTTTCTAAATCATTGTTGATGGTGGTGCAAAGGGTACTGTAGTTGGAAAGAGGAGCTATAACCAGCTATGCAAAGCTCTTGGTATAGTATCTCTTTTCAAACCAAAATTGGAATCTGACTGCACAGCTCACGCTTTTGGGACTCCTGAGAACAACACGCAATCGCAAGAAATCATCGCAAGATATCTACTTCCTTTACCTATTGAAAACGGTGAAGTATTATCAGTTGGAGCATTGGTTGTGGATGGAGATGTCTCATCTATGTTGGCGAAAGATAAATTGCAGAAGTTCAAAGCGATTGAATCTCACGCGAGGGAACGTTTATCTTTCACGAAAAATAGAAAACGAGTATCGATCCCTACCCCAGTGTTTCCGAAGGATGGGCAGGCCAGGATTCTACTGTCGCGCACGACGTTTAGCATGAATTTTGCCGAGTCCCTTTTGTCTCGATCTTGACCACATAAATCAGATAAGGAGGCTGTCAGCCTCATAAGAGGAGTGCACAGCAGAACGCATTTGCCATCTAATTCTTGTTCAAAAGGGCAGGCAAGTGGCAACCATGGATGAAGAAGTACGTCACTGAACTTATTCAGAATGGTGAGGTTTCTATTCGGAGCGGTGAGCCAGAGCAGAGCAGAAAGTTTAGTCTCCCACGCCTCGATCAGGATTTCAACCTCCAATACTTGTGTGTATTTTGATATCATGTATTGGAAGAACCGGATGGCTCTACATGCTGTCGATGCTGCAACAGGATACTCTGAGATTGCAACAATCTTTTCCCGATATAGTAATGTGGTACTCCGATTCCTAGAGACGGCATGGTGCTTACGTCATGGAGACCCGTCGAGATGGTGGCAGATCGTGAGTTCGATAAGAAGGTGATACATGAGCACATGAACAAACGAGGTATAAAGTTCTTACCACTACCAGCGCGCCGACACTACAAAGCAGGTATTGTGGAGAGGAAGAATAGAGTTCTGAAGGACATATTGGAACGATTCGAACTTGACGATATTCAGAAATCGAAAACGTTCCAAGAGAAATTATCCAATGCCGGATACATAAGTAACATAATGTATGGAAATCGCGTTGCGTCTTCGTTTGAATTGGTGAGAGGTTACACTCCATCATTAAATGCCACGGGACAGTTATTCGTAAGTGGAGAATATCTGGAAGTCCATAAGGCTATGACTGCCAGAGGAATACTGGCAAGGATAATGAGATCAAGACCAGAATACATTCGTGGAGACATTGCAGTAAGAGAGATGGTGCTCGTTATCGTCCCAAATGATGTACGAAAGCGAGGTCATTGGAAAGAAGAGCGCGTTTTGGAAACGCGTCAGGATGGATCTGTTGTAGTTGGTCAAGGCCGTCAGCAGAAATTCATCGCCCGTGAGGATGTTCGAAAGCTTCCGAGCAACACGCTTGCGGGGAATGTCGTACGAGCGCAGTACGAAATGCCGGCAAAACGACATCATAAATCTGAAGTGCACTACATGGAAGAAGATGTCGACAGCGATACAACAGAAGCGAACAGCGATGACTCCGACGTCGCACCAACAAAGAACTCTAAAGTTCTCTCTGTAGAGCTGAAAGAAGGGAATCAAAAAGCTGCTATGCCCACTACAGAGCAGCAACCGTCAACCAACTCTGTGAGCGGACCTTCTTCAGTTCCTGAAGAGAGCGCGGAACGGCCGAAGGAAGATAAAGAGACAGAAGAGAGCGTCACACGACCGCTAAGACGATTCAAACGTAAGAAGAAAATCATTTAGAATTATAACGCACTGTGGGTGCTGATATACACTTAGGCTGATCGGAAGAATGCTGAACAGAATGTTTTGAAGTTTACGTACGACCGGTATCGTAAAATTCAGTTCTACGAGCGAGAGGCACCTTGGATCTTATATTCGATGTTCCGAACGGCCGAACAACTTGAGTTAAAAGCAAACTGGATGCATAATATCCGGGTTGTGAAGCATAAAGATCTACCGCATTAGGCCAATATCATCGGATCACACTTCGTGTACAAGGTAAAATGTGACAGTAACGAATATGAAAAAGAACATTTCAGGTTGAAAGCAAGACATTTTATTCACGGAAACAAAAATGCTGAAAGGGAATCACTGAGAACTGATGCCGCAGTCGTATCTCATGAAGGATTTCGTTTGATATACAGCATATCTTGCCAACTTGGGTTCATACTTGGAAAAGGAGATATATCAGGTGCATACCCTCAGAATGGGAAAGCAAATCGAGAGATATTCGTCGTGCCTCCTCGTTGCATCGGAATCTCTCGAGAATACTGGTTACTGTTAGCGACTTTTTATGGCATTGCCACAGCTGATCGAAAGTGGCAAATTGCATCGGATTTAGTGGTTACTTCAGGTTTGGACTTTGAGGTGGTCATCGGAATGCGCCAATTATTTCGCAAGGTTACTCAATCGATACTCTGCAGTTTGCTAGAAAAATACGTTGATGATATTCTGACCGCAGCGCGAACCGTGGCTCATCTTCAACGCGTTCGGGATGGAATCCAGCAATCATACAAATGGGAGAGTGGAAGCAGACACCAGATATACTTAAAGTTAACAGCACATCTGTTCAACAAACCGAAAATATGATTGACGTCTGCATGATGGAATTCCAGAAGAGCATCGAACCATTGATGTTGCCTCCCGGTCGTCGCAAACAGATTTAGGACGTAGATAACGAGTGCGAGATTCGCGCAATGAGAGGAGTAGCTGGAAAATTTGTAAATCTTGGAAGTGCATGCTCACCCCCAGCATGTTTTATCGGAAGTTACATTCAGGAATGTATACCCAATCTGACCGTCGCGGGTTTGAAGCAACTGAATGGAGTTATACGCGACGGTTTGAGCCATTCAAACCGAATCTGATACATTCAACCTTCTCCCTCGGAGAGAAAATCAGCTTACATACTGGCATTTAGCGATGCTGGATTTTCTCGTACTCAGATGAAGACTGTTGCTCAGGGAGGCTGTGTTGTAGGTATTGCATTCGGAACGAAGAAGGAAAGTATATTTCATATCATTTGTCGGATGTCGAGAAAGCAAAGACGCGTTTCCACCTCCGTCCCGAGTGCTGAAACCATTGCGGCAACAACTGCGGCAAATGTGGCAATCAATCTACGAGATATATATAGAAATATAACGGGAATTAAATTGCCAATTACATTGGTGGTTGATAGCAAAGGACTGCATAAGTGTATTTCAACGCAATCCCATCCACAAGATGCTGCTGTGATAGTAGATGGACACAGACTGCATCTTCTGCACATGAATAGAGATTTGAAATACATTGTTTGGGTACCAGGGACAGAGAACCCTGCCGACCCGTTGACCAAACCACTGTCATAAGAGACTAGTGGAATTCTGGAAACTATGATCTCTGAAGGACGTTTGATGTTTGATGTTGACAATCTCAGGGATATTGAAATTGCAAAAGAAGAAGAACAATGACACATTTGTATTGCAACTTTTATTATTGTATGATCTTGTGAAAACCAGTAACAAGAATGGGGGAGTGTGGAACATAAGTTGTCATTTGGATGTTTAGGCTCTATGTCGAACATGGTGTACATATCTAGAAGTTTTATGAGGACATAATGTTGTCATAACCTATGACAAGTATGCATCTTTAAATAGTCTTAAGAGATTCCGAACCACTCTCAAGTAGGGTTTTGGAACAATACAAGTAAACTATCGTACTTTACAAAAATATGAAAAGGAGGGAGAAGCAGTACTTCCAGGGCGAGGTTACAGACGCTTGGTTGATGCTCCGACGTCTGTCTGCGAGCAACTTCGTGACCTTTGGCAAGTAAAAGACCTTTGTGCTCAAATGTGGCTAGTACAACACTACAAATATGCGATACGAACGGGTGTGACACTGCAACCGAAAGCGAGGCCTGTACCGTGTTCAAACCGATCGAGTGCGGCGTTTGCTGACGTGATCAGAGCATTATACGACTACCGCTTTGTTCTGCATTCAACTTGTATAGGTGTTTGACGAAGCTTAATTTAAACACGCTATATAATGGAGCCAAGAGGATTGGGGAACCGGCAGATAAGGTGCTCCTGAAAGCAGCGGAAAATTCGGAACCCATGGCGCCACATCTTTAAAGTGTGAAGAAGACGAAAGAAGGAGGGAAGAAGAGTAGTGAAGAAGCACAGAATCCGGAAACGAGTATGAGCTCTAACACGAGGAATGCGAAGCCCGCACCGGAGGCCAAAGTGACGCTTCTTATCGCGAGGAATGGAGGGGACAAGATCCCAATTGGCAAGGCTGACGTGGTGGCCATCGAGTCTGCCGGCGACCGCAAAGACTATCGAAGAGAAATGCATTGTCACACACTGGAAGGGAAGCCGGGAGAAAATATAGTCGGTATATGGCGAGCTGATGTATCCAAGGAGCTCCATACACCGTACCCATATCCCTTTAAATTTACGGATGAAGACTCCATTCCGAGGACCGTTGCGGACTTAAAAAAGATGTGTTTCTATGCTTGGGAATTGAACTTCCTGGCTTCGGCTGAGACCGTTCGGAACACCACAACGCGCGTGCCCAGTAAGAAGTCAGAGAATACCAATGCGGCGTCCACGACAGGAGGGAAATGAGTGCGTACAGCGGAAACACCAAAACCCTCGCGTATACTGAGTGGAAAGCGGTTGCCACATCAAGTAGTACAGACGAGAACACCAGGCAAACAACAGAAGAACAAAGGGGGGAAGGAAGTACTGCCTCAAGTGCTTGGGCTTGTGCCTAAAACTCCATCTGAGCAAAAACAGGATGGTACAAAGGTAGGAATTGCACAATTGACCACAACTCCAGAGAGTGCGGTCTCTGCATTACGGAAAGAACCAGCTTTGAATGTGCAGTCTTGGAAGTCCAAAAATAGTACTGCTGAAGCGATTGCAATGGCTGGGAGTCACAGTGGAGCTAGGATGGAAGTTGTGGATGTGGATGAAGTGGATGATGATGCTGTTGTCTTGGTGAAGGAGAGTTTGGCTGGAAACGTCAGTGAAATATTCGACGAAGCTGATTAATTACTTTCGGGTGATGTGGATATGAGTCTGGAAACACTTAGGCCCAACTTGGACAATTATGAGTACGAGTCCGTGAAAGTCAACATGGACCTAATCAAAATCCCGTACGCACCTGTGAGAGAGACAGGTCGGGAGCACGTTGAAGATCTGAAGGAGAAGAATCGAAGGAAAGGGTTTCTTCAGGCCCTTGGAACGATGAGTGTTGCTATTTTGGTCACGGATACGTCGGAGAAGGAGATGTTGGAGAGCAACCGGGTGGAAGTTACGTGTATTCTCGTAGATGAGGCAAATCGTCTTTTGGCATTCAAGGAAATATGTGAGGATGATGCGAAGATAAGGAAACTGTGTAAAGGACTTACCGTTTCCTTATGGAGCAGTAAGGATAGACAAAGGATGAACACGAGGGAGCTTGTGAGCCTGGCTAATGCTTTGAACGATGAACTGAGGCAGGCCCGACTTATGAACTTCGCCGACAAGGTTCATTCCATTGTACTTTATAACCGCGATGGATGGAGAGGAGAAGAAAGTGTTGAACAACATGACAAGGACCGCTGTAGCGGGTGCCTTAAGTGTATGCGGAATCATAGGCCAGTACTATATCAGGCATCTATCAAGGTTTGCGGAGATTGGTTTGAAGGTGGTTAGGAGTCTTCGATTGCCGAAGCATTCGAAAAGTGTGTGTCGGGAGTATGATGAAAATGTTATTACGTGTATCTCCAGCGATGAGTTCTTTTCCATAGATGAGGACACATCCGATTTCACCCTCGACGCCCTTGCAGCACGTTTTTCGAGGAGACGAGGATCCAAACTGAAATACCGCTTTGGAGACATACGGAAGTATTTCTTTTTATGCTGCCGGTGCCTAAATTAGCCGGCCGTTGAAGTATCGAAAAGAAAGAGTGAAGTCACTAGGTTTGAGAAACTCAGACTGCGTGATTATCTTGTGACACAGGCCGCACGCCTGGAAACTGCAGTGAAAAAGAAGCCTTGGAGAGGGAATATATCGAGAAGGGTGGTTTATTCTCGTGAAAAGCTGAAGAAGTCCGTCGGGGTGGATTTTAATTCAACTGTGGGGCCGCCTGCTACGGGCAGGAGGGGGAGAGACGACCACGCCTACGACCCATTTCACTTAATCCGATACTCGGGCGTCGCGTTTTAAACTTGTTAAGTTGAAGAATGCCGCGGAAGACGTTCAGGAAGTGGAAAGCGACATGGTTTTAGTGAAGCCAAGTGGTGCGGGGTTGAGAAGGAGCACCAGAAGAAGCCATCGCCGAAGAAAAATGATGAGCGATGACAACCCCAGGGCTCAAAAGAAGGCGAAAGTAAGTGAAGTGCTCCAAGATGAAACATTCGTCATCAATAATCTGCGTAAGCTTGGAGGGAAAGGGGTCAGAAGCTTTCTCAAAGCTCATCAAATCTTCTTCGGCAGCGACACGGACTCTGACTCAGAGCCGAATGTTGAGATGGAGGGAGACGACACCGATCCTTTCGACGACGCAGTACCCAAAATTCTAACCCCGGGGCTGAAGAAAACAGACGAAGGACCCTACGAGGGGGGGATTCGTGGTTGAAATTGTTGAAAGCAGTTCCTACTAAGTGGTCTGCTGGAGTGGACAGGATTAAGTCTGTATATCAGTGGATGGATGCGATGCAACTCTGGAAGGAGCACGGAGGCCACTTCCTCAAGCCGAGGGACTTTAAAAGAGTTCATCATGCTGTGTTTTAGCATGCTGCGTATCAGGGACAGAAGCTTCTTAACGAGGCGGAAGGAGAGGGGGAGGTTGATGATGCGATCCTATGGGCAGAGGCAGTGAAGGACGATTCTGTCGGGTATATGTATTTTGTGAACAATAAAGCTGAGCTTCGGGAGATAGGTTTCTGTATTTTGCAAAGCTTTGCTTATGACAACGACATTGTGAAAATGGCTGAAAGTCTCAGCAAGCTCATAGATAGGGATGTAAGCGTCGAGTTATTGGACTTCTTCAAAAGAAGTTTCGAAGAAGCCCCAGACCCCAGGGTACGAGAGAATCGAACTACATGGATTCCTATAATCGAAACGGACAATGGAAGGTGCATGACGACAAGAAGTGGTGTAGTGACGAGCTGGAGACTAAACCGGAGACGCATTTGCCTGTGAAGAGGAAGTCGTTGTTAGATGCTCGACTTGGTCCGATATGTGCGGTGTTGGGGCTATAAGACAACATGCAACCGAATGAGAGAATGTATGCACCGGGGACCGAAGGGAGGATCTTAAGTACCGGAGTGGCTTGCCAGCGACAGGAAATACATGCCGACTTTGGGACCTTGACAAACGAAGATAAGCTGAAGGGGAAGACCCCGAAGTACTTTGTCATGGTCTCCGGAACTATGTCCTTCCCACTTTGGATATGTGAAGAATCACGCAGTCACTTTGCTGTAACAGCAAAGGCATTTGAAGGGTGGGCCGGAGGTATGGCTGTGAGAAAGTTCTTTATCCCACCCACGTCCGTGTTTATTGGGAGGGGGGATGTATTTCATGCCGGTGCTGGCACTGAAGATGGAAGATTTCCGGAAGAGCCACTTTTTCGCTACAATATGCATGTGGTACCAGAGAAGTACAGTTTGCCGGATGCAGTTCATCTGAATCATCATTTCTAACCGACTTTTGTGGAAGAGAACCTCATGGGAATGAAGGATAACACAGATGGTCTTCAGGTGGACATGTATTTGGTGGGGGATGTGAAGGACGATGACGAAGAGGATGAGTTGATGGTCGAGGAAGGGGACAGCCACAAAAAAGACGAGGACTTTGAAGCGCAGGGGATGGATGAAGAGACAGAAGATGAGGAGGAGAACTGAACGAGCGATGAATTTATGAATTTATGATACCAGTGGGCTCCTTTATACAGTGCACCCCCCTGTCAAGTGACCGAAAGTGCACTGCATGGAGTGTGCACTGAACAAAAATGATGATTGCTTTACTTCAATATCTCGGTCCGGCTGGTCAGCCGAAAGCCCTTCTGTACATAGGCTTGAGAGACTCTCTGCATATCACGTTGATACACACGTATTCCACGTAGGCAGGTTCGTGTCTCGAGAAAAATGGTGCACAGAAAGGAGCGTGCATTGTTGAAAGGGTGCACTATACGGAGCATACTCCTCTTTATTGTAGTTGACGAGTGGTTATCAAGAGATGTCGCCACCATGCTTTGTTGTTTCTGAGGATATTGATTGTAGTTTTGCGTAAAAACCTATCTCACAAGTGCTATAAATATGTCCATATGTTTCTACATAGGAAATTCGTTAAGAAGGAGTTAAACGTTTGTTCGTTACCTATGTACTACTAGTAACTATCGTAGTTATTGTCTAAATTATTTCTCGAATAGATGCCGAGTCTGGGGTCTAGGATGCTCTCCGAGTGCAAACAAGTATCTCTTGAGGTATATCCGTCGTTCGTGCTTGACGACACACGCACACACAAAAAGGGCAACAAAGAGGTTGTTTATAAGAAGAAGGGGATGTACATACGAAAGGATGATTGTTCCAGCTACTTAGGAAGCTTGAGGGCCAAGAATAGTCGGACCACTCTGTTCAAAAACATTCTGATGGACAGCAGTACATCATGGAAAAAGAGACCCTTTTTGAAGGAGTGTAAGACACAACGGTTGTAGAGACAGAGCCTCTCCCATCGAGTTCCTACGCTTTGCGCGAGCGGTGCAATGTTGTTAAAGGAGTTGCCTGTAGAATAAAAGATAGAGAGTGCTTTCACGACGACAGTGAATATGTCGAATAGAAATGCACCTGGGAAAATGCTATAGAGGCTGTTCTAACAGAATCTATAAGATCGGGGCTGGGGATGGACGGAGTTGATAAGAGACGAAGATGAAGAGACTGAGAGCGAAAATTTCACCGACTGCTATACCCAAGTACTTTATTCCTCAATATGGAGGAGGTGCTCGTCATCTGCGAAGGAATCATCGGTCCCAGATCTATAGTACCGTATCTTGTGGCATGTAGGGAAAAGGCCAGGTCGAAGAGAATAATGTGCAGCATGGTTTCCAAAATGCTATACAGAATGGTGAAACCTAGCTGAGCATGGCTAGAGGAGCGCTTGAATAGAAGCGCTTGGGGCCAAGACGGGCTTGATGATACCGTACAACGCGCCTATGGCTGCCGTTGCAGTGAAACAAATAACACCATTGAAGGTGGCGAAAGCATGCTGAGAAAATTCTGGGAGTAGAATCTTGACTGATGTGTATAATTCGAAAGCTCTGGAGAGAGTTCGAATAGCGTGAGTAAAGGGTGGGTGTTACAGAATACTTTCGTGGCGGGGTGTGTCATGTATTATTTGATAGAGCTCATTGAGCTCATTCCGCAGTGCGGCGGTGATGAGAGTTTGCACCTCACGAATGTGAGCTTCTTCAGCATCGAGGTCGTACTGTAACTGAAGGCAGTTGTTGAAAGTGATGTATGTTGCACGTGGGAAAGCATCCAGCTGAATACGTACAGAACGCAGTCGATTGTTTAGCCGGATTTTCCGTACTTGGTGTGTATTGCAAAAGACCATTGCGGAACAGTTTCGATTTCGAATTCGTACCAAAGAAGAGTAAAGGGTGCTTCGGATGGTTGTAGAGATGCGGTACATTTATTCATTAAAAAGTGGGCTCTTCGTGAGCTACAATATATAGGAAAACAGCTCTACTACTACGCTTCTTTGAAAGTAGAGGCTACTAACATGTAGAGAACAGGGTTTGCATAAACGATTGACTACACTGAGTGCTTTTATAATATACTCTGAGACGAGAAATTGACATAAGTAAGGAGTAACGTACATGGATGATAATGAATTGGTAATATGAAGAGAGGGAGACGGTTGAAAACTAGGGAATTGGGCTATGATGTATGAAGTTATTTCTGAGAAACAATGGTTCACAGGGATAAGAACGGGTGCTAAGCAGTGGTGGTGAAAGCACGTACATACTGGACACAGGTTTCGCGCCGTGGTACGTTCACGGAGCGCTTAAGCACGAACAGAGTTTCGTCTTCTCCCGTTTCGGAGCCCTTCCGTTTCCATTGCCTTCCGTTTTCGCTCCCCTCCGTTTCCGTTCCATTCGGTTTCTTCCTTTTCCATTTCCTTTCCCTTTTTCCTACCGATAAGTTCCCGCTCATTGAAATCCGATCATGAGCGGCAAGTTTCATTCCAACGTTAAGTGGCCGTGGGATCCGAGCGATGGCGAGAGGTTGCATAACAAGATTAAGAGGATTTTTGCAGAGGAAGATGAGGAGGGGAATAAAGATGAGCTAGACTGATGTTCGATGGCGATGTTGGGGTGCGCAGGGGCGATGGAGACTCGCATTGGTGAGGAAGTGCGTCGACTGACGAAGAAGGCCAGAGTATTTGTCGCCAGGGAGCTGAGAGGAATGAGAGATTGGCAAAAGGTGCTGATGGGTCGAGTTCAGGAGCTGGAGGGGAAGTTGAAGGAATTCAGTGAGAAGCGAGAGGATGTACGTGAAGTCCGAAATACTCCGGTGACTCCTGCGCTGAGGATTGTGAACGACATCGGGGTCGGTGTCGGCGTCGATGGGGCTAATGTGGATGCAGATGGGGACGCGAGCGACTTTGTGCCGGCAATGGAGAGTTTGGGTGAGGATAAAATTGTTGCGGGTAATGAAGGAAAGAAGAGGGGCCGAAAGAGGAAGTATGAGGAGAAGACGCCAATCGTGGCGAGGGAGCTAGAAGTGGAAGAGGATGAAGTCAGGCCGAAGGTTGGAAAAGAGAAGATGGAGAAGAAGAAGAAGACTAGGGTTGGGTTTAGGCGTGTTCCGAAGCCGGTGTAGAAGAGAAACAGCGTTGTGAGATTTCAGGAGAAGTGGAGCTGGGAAGATGTCGAGAAAGAGGAAAAGGAGTAGGAAGGGGCCGATGATGTGGCGAAAGGGTTTGAGCCGTTGTCTTTCGAAGATGCGGAGTTAGAGGAGGGTGGTGGCGGTGTATTGGTCTAGGTAGGATGCAACTTGAAGTGGTATGGGGGTGGCGAGATGCATGCGCGCGGTTCCGTAAGCTGAATTTTGTGCTAGGTAGTCGTAGTAATGATTACTATTATAGAGTACTTGCGGAAAATTAGCGAACGTAAATATGGCGGCACAGGCGGACATCAGAAGACGTCCTCACAAGACGAAGAATAATACGTCTGATACTTTTCTTTCGTGAACGTATACTAGCAATCGTGGCGTGCATCAACTGTTTTGCATTGAATGCAGAAAAAGCCGTAGTAAATGAAAGCGCCGTATACAAAAATTGAAATGAATTGCTTGCACATAGCCCAATACGCAATTTTAGCAGAGTTTTCACTAATTTCGTCCGATCATCGTTTTCTTGTGCACCTAAATACCAAAAAGAGAACACAGACGATTTAGAACACATTGGTTTAAACCTTTTATCAAAGTGGTTTTCATGATCTTCAGATTCTGATCCGGAAAGTGATTCGACTTCATCTTCCTCAGCTATTTCCTCAAATGCACGCTTTTTCGGAGTTACTTTTGCGCCATCATTAGAACATTTAGCCTGCAATCCATTTCCAATCCCGGTTTGATCACCTTCAAACCAATGTTAGTATAGGAAGAGGAGCATCAGAAAGTAATTGATTGTACGTACTGCGAGGCAAGTTGAGACTCTTTCAAACGTGGTTGTAGGCGTTTCAAAAATTGTCCAGCTTATACTGGCAGAATAATTCCTCCAGTTTGTACACATATTTAAGAGATTCTTCGCCAGTAAGAACCGTTGATTCAAACAAATGCCGTAACCTTCGCACAGTTGGCGCACCTTTCAGAACGCTTCGGAAGTTCTTTCCCCGGCGACGGCGTACTGCCCACCTGGAAGATCTTCCGGTTCGTTCTCTGCACGTAGCCTGGCATCGGAGATTTTACATTCCTGGAACTAAATTGTAAACCAATAGCCTTCCAATTTTAATAAAATTTTAGTGGGCAATGAATCTGCATGCGATCTGTAGTGAAGGATTTTGATCAATCACGATCGAATTTTTTCATTTGATCGTTCAATCATGTATACTTAGTCTTCTTCATTTCTTTCAAAACGATATATAGAGTATATATAAAAACTGCAGAAAACAAAATTGTTTCAGAAAATTTGAAACGAAACTAAACGGTTCTGTAATCCGAATCATGTCTTGGCCGATTCCGGCTTTGATAGCCGAACACAAACAATTTGATTGGACGATCACACACGGTAGAGGGTCAGTGCTGTCTGCATTAATTGCTGTGCTTCGAAAACGCAACAGTCATGAACTAATCCTCAGATATATCCCTTTAAAATGGCTGCCCAAGATATATAATCGCTTTGCTCTTCTGCGTTGGTTCAAAGGTGAAACAGTATTTTAACTCGTGGTTTAGAATTAGGAAGGTATCCTTGTTATGAACGGCAAAATTTTCAATTATTAATTAAATTAAAATTTAATGGCTCAGAATTCTTCTTCAGTCCATGACCTGCCCTTTTTATAGCATCGTGAAATGGTGGGCAAGCAGGTTCTCTTTGACTTCAAAATTGCGGCATGCAAACTTCTCTGCTGGCCTACTTCAAGTCATATTAATGAACGTCATTACCGTTCTGTCTTCGGTGTTCCGATGACACTCCTACCGCGATTATGGGACGTGGTTAGCTACGATGCTTCTCTCAAAAGCAAATCGAAGCATCTGTTGTGGCTTCTCATGCTTTTGCGTTTGTATGATACGCAGCATGTACTTTCATCACTCTCGTGCTGTGAGGAAAACACGTTCCGAAAATGGGTATGTAAATTTGGTGAGGTTTTAGCAAAAATAAATGCGGTACGTTTCATTTCTTTTCCTACGTGAGGATCAGTGACTGATAGGGTGTCAATTTCGTGGGAAGATCGTATGGAGGGACTAGGGTTTTCGATTTTCAAGCCCTATGAGAAATTTTTGGAAAAAGGGGAGCGCACTTTGAGGTTGGATGGCATCAATGGATGGCACATGGATGCCAAACGGATGGCGCATTAAGTGCGAGCATTGTGCGATTGCAGCCTAATTTCGCGGTGTCGCATTGGAGAACGCCCGCTAAGCACATGGAGCGCACTTGGAGTGCACGCGATACATGTTGGACTCCATCTGCGCCCACATTGTCTGCACTTCGCCCTCTACGATCTCAGTTTGAACTCCACGCGCATTCGCAATAATGAAATAAACTATTAAAAATTTAAAATGCGCTGTCAAGGGTGTCACATTGGAACGCGGATGGCGTACAGGCGGAGTGCAGTTGGAGGCTAAACACCCCGAAAGATTCACTCCATTTGCACTCACAAAAATGAAAAAATTTCTTGTAGGGAAAGCTTCTGTTGAAGGCACGGACTGTCCCATCGTAGAGCCAATACCATTTAATACTAAATCGTATAGTCACAAGCTGAATGGCCAAGGTGAACGCTCCGCGATCCCAGTGCTATTAAAAAGCATTCTATCGTATGGTGACATGCACCTTTCCCCTGGGGCTCGTTTACTGATTTGTGCATCGGTCGTTAAAGTGAAAGTCAGCACTCAAATCTGGCGAAATGGTCGTGGCAGATGCAGGATATGCTGGTGATACTACAAGCCACTGTACAATTTTGGCTTTGTCAGCTATTTTAGCCGGGTACCTCTACTTTATGAGAATTTATAATTTATCCCAGCTCCCAGCATGAGGTCGCTCTTGGAGCGCACCAAATTCAATCTGAACTCAAAAAGTGCTCTAGCCAAAGTAGAAGTGTCCTGCTGGGAAGAGATTACACACAAAAATTTGGGGATTGAACAGTAAGTCACGTGGGATGCCCAGGTAAAGAAACACGCTGAAAATAACAGAACACTGCCAATAGGGGTTTTTAACTAAGCAGTTTTGCTTATCAAGTAAGCCTTCGTTTGCAGATCAGTTCTTAAATCGAAATAAATGAAATCCCTTTTTCCAGGGTAGAGATTTAGAATGTCTCCAAACTCTTACGATCATAGTAAACTGAGGTAAACGTATGGAGGTGAGCAGAGAAAGTCGGAGCACGACGAATCACCGAGGGAAATGGTATGAAAGGCCGAACACTCTGGAGAGTGAACTACAGACTCTAATGAGAGACGTAGCAGGAGAAAAGGGAACAGAGAGAGAAAGAATCCAGAGAAGAGGCGAGGGCCGTGCACACGCAGGGCACAGGCTCGAAGATGGGGAGAAACAAACAAGAAAGAAAGAAGAGAATCCAATACTCGGGCTGAAATCAGTCCTGCACAGGAAGTAAGAGACAATCAGTAGTCAACACCCCATGGTGCAATCAGAAATCCTAAATTTTCCCGAAGGTAGAGCGTGCGGTTAGACCTATTGAGCTAATCCTTCTCATGGAGTTGTATACCGGCAATGGCAGCAACATGAGAACCGGCACTCAGAGATGAGTCTTGAGTGCAATATTCCACAAACTACTCATGGAGTTTGAAGGTCAACCTCGGTTGAGTTTACTCAGTGCTGGCGACGGCGAGGTTGTGCTCCATCTCACGTGTTCCACGGCGTGCAATGGTGTCAGAATCTTGTCCAAATGAGAAGGTTCATGTAAAACCAACGTTCAATCTCCCCATGGGGGGATCATATTCATAAATTACCCACGCCTTTAACACCCAGGTACGAATCCTTAAAGGAGTTAACAAAACTCGGAGACCCCAAATGGTTTACTCTACAATTTTCGCTCAACAAATGTCAGAGACGGCCGCACACACGAGAATGCTTGTGTTGCAGGGTGTTACTCTATCTCAAAACCAGTATGACCTGGCGCATAGTGACCCTGAAAATGAAGAAACGCATGGTCCTGGTCGAAGAAACTCACTCACAGGATCTAAAGCACCGTAGGTTCGGCGTCCGACATCGCATCTTTACGATATTTTTCGCAATCAAGACCCAGATGTAACTCTGTTTCAAAAAAACAGTTCACATGGCACGCGATGAGTTTGGTGATTTACATAATCTTGAGCACATTCATTTGCAGTCCGCAATATACGTCCAATAAGAACAGGGACACGAAATCCGGCAGCAAAGAAAACGAAGACTGAGTATAGCAGAAATATTATTTATGTTCTTAGATATAATCGGAGGATCAAACGAAGGCGGTGTCGGCTTTGAACGAACTAATTATCGAGATGGTGTTTCTCCCGGGAGAGTATCTAATTATTTCAGGCATACTTTGAACGCAGTCGTCAGGAGTCTAGATGATCTGGAACCTAACCTTGTTCACTGGCCGAACGTAGACGAACAAAGAGATGTAGGGAGAATCGTTATTGGTTTCTCTGAGTGTGTGTTTCTGGATGGTGGTAATAAAACCAAACGGTGAAGACTCGTTGAGAACAGTGAGAAAGAAGGGGTATATGACAGATATATGAAGGTCCATGCTTTGCCTGTTCTCGTTTTCTGTGATATCTTTGGGCGGTTTATAATAGTATAAATATTAGACAAAGGAGCGGAAAGCGACCGAAACATGGATACGACATCCGAAGTTTTTCGGGAACAACATCGTCGTTCCGTGCAAAAGAAATGAAACTACACTGTGGATTTACAGAGGGTTCTACAACAAGTGTATCCGAAAGCAACGTATGATTAACGAGTGAGGAATTGGGTACATTAGCAACAGATACCGAATATTTCTCGGTAGATAGCGGTTTGAGAAGGAAGTATTTCCAATAACGTACAAAACTGTCGTCATGCTTTCCAACTGGCGGTTTGACACACGTGGATTTGCACTACACCTGTAGAGCAACGCAAATCGCGTGGTAAACCAAAGGATACGGTTCATATAGTCAGGGTTGAGTATAGGGAATGCACACTCAAGTTATGAGTTGGACCCAATGTTGGCGGTTACTTTTGGATGGCTTTGCGAGATTTTTACCAGTAATCAGAGGTGCCATTGCTGGCTGTCACCGCTAGGTAGATGCGTGTATGACACGGCTGTTTGTGTGCAGTACGGAAGAATAGGTGGTGCAACTGAGGTGCCTATCACTGGATTAGTCACGTGTACGGACCCCTGCGGGTGTGCATCACATGTACAAAGTTAGTAGCGGACCTGCTTACGTGAGACTCATCTCGCGGACTCGATTACCATTGTAAAGTCACCCCGAGCACTTCCGAGTGAACTCTTTGTCGAGTAGCGCTCCTGTGATTACACTCTACAAGAGTTAGGCTCTGGCGCCAACCGCCTACGTGAGTTCTCACTCTCACGAGTGTAACCGCGTCTGGTTACCGTGGCCCTAACCTCTCGGTACCCTTGAGGAACATCTGTCGTTTATGTCAGGACTTGCGAGTGATACCAAAGAGGTACCAGACTAGATTACGAAGTGAACCGACTCTGTATAGAGTCTAGCCGTGGTTACGGAACCCTGTGCATTATCGGTGGATGATCTCGCCCCGCTCCGGGCACAGTGCCAAGGAGGCCCTACCCGTCGCGTGTGATTGTTGGTCGGTTGTTGTTTTTGTTTTTGTGCGTCTTTTCCGTCTCGGGATTACATCTGTCATTGGTTCCGACTCATTATCGCCGATATCATCCCATTTCCGGCGTGCTCCTCTGTCTTACGGACGGCTTGGCATAGCACCTTTGAAGGTATATCCAGCAGTCACTTCGGCTTTACATCCGAGTTACGGTGGTACTTAGGGCTCTCTCGCTGGTATGCCATCTCTCCAAAGAGCAGACAGTCGACAATCTGGTGGGCTTCACTCTTCCGAGTTTGCCCCACAAAAACCACGAAGTCGGTAGGAAGAAAAGCTTGAGACGCATGATCGGAAGGAGGGCACAGATAAAGAATATTAAAGTGAAGTGTTTTGCTTTGATTTATATATCTGCAGAGCGCGGAGAGCGAAGCGCCAAGTTCACAGCGAGAAAAGCCGCCGTCGACCGTAGCAAATGACTTGAACCCTCTCGAAATAACTAGCTGCTCCAACTGTTTTGCGTAACTCCACCTTCTTCCACCCCTTGATTGCACAAGGAAGGCCTAATGGACTGATCAGAAGTGCGCGGCGTTATTTCACGCTGCAGAACGATGAATAGATCAGAGTCTATGACACGAGAACGTTACAGTAACGGAGGAGGCAGTAGTTTAGAGCATTGAATGGCCTGTAATTGATTGCTTCTTGCAAACGGGTCCCACAGTACGCCGAACTGTTCAATCTGTCTTCGTTAGAAGGACGCACTTGCAATGGACGCGTTTGCAATGTGCGTCTGAACTCTCAAGTTCTGTACTTGGGCCGCAATATGCCTCTGTTACCCAGCATTCAGCTTCTCTTGCCGAAGGCGTTTATTCTCCTCAGACTTTTCTTTCCGCTCTCAGTTCCGTTTTGCTCTCTCCGCACGAGGTTCTTGTGTGCCTGAGAGAACTCGGGCGGCGTCGTCATCAGTGGTTAAGGAACGTTTACTGGCCTCGTGTTTATAGTCTAAAATGGCCCGGTCCAACATGTGCTAAGCATCGTTAACTTCTCACCGTGCACCAGCCCCTGGCCCATCATCCTCGCCGTCGCCTTTCTCAGATTCGAATACTACCTTTTGTGCCATCTATCCAACTGTGTCGACCACATGACGAATGTTCTCTGGAGTTACATTAGTCACGTACCCCCTACGCGAGCATATATTATACTTTTCGCGATGAAGAACAAGTCCGGAGTCAGTTATATGTCGTGATATTGCTCGCGATGTGACTCTTGTGCATGTGAAGTCTAGTGTCCTCATTTTCTGTAATGGCGCACCCTCTGCGAGAAACGTTCGAAGAACCTATTCTTTTTCGGGATTACTAATTACGAAGCGTTGCGAAAGACGAGCAGTAATCGTATATGTGGATGGACCGGACAGTTGTTGTTGTTGCGTAGATGAGTCATGTAATTAGGTTAAATTGGAACGGCTAAGATCGTTTGAGGACGCGCTCTTGCTTATCTGCGAGTTTGAGATGCTTCACGGGCATTACGCCTATCAGGTGTGGAACCTGCATCCAACGCTGGTCCAGTGAAGTCTTTGGTCATTTCGGGAGGTTGAGATTTGGTTTGAGCTTTGTTTGTATTCGTGCTCATTTCGATTGCACTGAGACCATAATCAAGAATAGTTGTTCAAACCTCTACATTTCCGTAAGCAAGAAGATAGGAGCGGCGACGCGAGGCGGTGTCTTATTTCTTCCTCTATTTTGAAAAAACAGAGGTTTCCATTTGCGGCAGTTGCGTAATTAAAGAACGAAACTTGGATTTTGGGGTCTTACTTCAAATCTAAGAGGCAGTTTCGCTTGGTTGAAAACCCGTAATAGACAGCCAAAACTGTGGTTGATGCTGTTAAAGTATTAGATTTTTATAATTTACCAATTGGTTTTGGATTTTGATCTGAGTGGACATTTTAGCTTTGCAGTAGGAGCTTTGCTATTAAACAATTATTGCGCAAGTCGCGCAGTTATCTCAGAATCCTATTCTCGATATTTGCCCTAGCCACCTGCAAAACTTGTTAGATTGCTTTTCGTAACCGGGATTACATGCAGAATGACTACACACACCCCAGTAAAACTTTTGGTCATTGAATATTCATTTATTTTTCGGTATCTAGGCAACTTTTTGTAGATGTTGAAGGCATTGTCAATGGATGAAACTTTTTAAAAAAATTGATTTCAATGGAATCTCAGTAGATTTTGATACAATGAAGACATAATCATGCGCGACGTGGCTTAATGAAAATGAACCGAACAAAAAATCAAAATCCCATGATACTCGAATTACATTTCATTGCACGAATTCTCGCTGGGCCAGTGACCGCAAATAAAGTCGGTGCACACTTAACGTGGTACCGAAAATGGTGTAGACAGTTCTAGCCCACAGTATTTGAGTTGCAAACACTTGTAACTGCGGGCTAATTTAGTGTGGGTAGCGCCCGAACTTTTGCACACGAAACATAGAAGACAGCTTCACTTCCGGCCTATCGGCACAAACTCAGAGGACAGATTGCTCCTCAGATCTACGACAGATCTTATCTACGATTCCGCCGCACAATTTCAGTTCCAACAACGGGGTCTTTCGTTCTTGCCGCATTACAGAGAGCAGCAAACGCGGCTTTGCGTTAACTAAACACAGCAGCTCCACTCCAGTCGTTCTCAAACTCCCAAGAGCCACTCGGAGACTACTAAACCAGAAACAAGTAGCACGCCTAATGACAGGAAACGAAGAGTTCACAATGTCTTGAGCATGGCGGAACGAACAGGAATTGTCACATGGATGATACGATACGCAGATCAAAATTCAAACAAGTGCATATCATCTAAATCCATGTGCAAGTTCCTAGAACTCTTTCCAAGCAGTTCTGAAGTAAACACTCAAAAGGCGAGTAGACCATGGTGCTCTGAAATTGATTATATTAATGAACATGGTTCTCTAATGACAAGAGGATCCGGAATCTGTATCACACGTACAATCGGCAATGGAATGAAGAGAGTGAACTTGAAGGGCTTGCGGTGCTCGTGCTCGTAAGCCGAGAACCTGGGTTGAGGCCCTTCATGCGAACATGGTTCCAGAGTTTGACCGTCTCCGAAACTTGTGTGTACTGTGCAACTAGAAGACACTTCCTTCAATGGCTATACACCTCATAAACTGTTCTAGAGATGAGTTGTAACATCCGCTCATGCTCCAAACACGAACGGCAAAACGATTATCACCTGCTTCACCCGCCGTTGGATTCAGGGCTTCGGAAAACGTTTCAGAATCGTAACTACCGCTCACACTGAGAAGTATCTCATCTCTCCGGAAAAAGAAGAATATATCAACAAACACATAGCCTATTGTCTTCAAGATGGTGCATAGACCTTTCTAGAGGGCCCATTGAAGAAAAACGACATTGAAAATGCATATGAAACTCATTTGCAACTTAATATGGACAAAAGGAGCGTAATTGACATCTCATGTGATGTAGATGTTACGTATGCGGATGTCGTACGGGGAAGGGAGAGTAGGAAGATGGTCGTTCGAATCATATGAGGATCAGATGCGAAGCTTGACCTTGATTTTATGGTCTTTCAAAAGCAAAACTGGACGTACCCAATACGCATCGTTCCAGAAAACGTGAGAAATGTGTCGTACCGTAGTGGACCAAAGGGTTAGAACGATACAGTGTTCATGCTACAGTGCCGTCAATGGAAAGAGGTGATCAAAGCCCTGCTGATCGAGCGAAAACGAGTGTTGTAAGTGGATAATTGCAGCAGCCATAAATTTACCCGAAATTGCTAGCGCTGTTGAAGAAGTCAATACGGAGAAAAGGTAATTTCGGGTAACTCCCATGAATAAAAATTTAGCCTTCTTAATCTTAAATTAAGCGCGCGGGGAATAATCGTTGGTAATGATAAAAAATGGAAACTGTAATTCAAAACGAATGGTCCGGTTCGTTAAAGGTGTTAAATCCAGAGTAGAGTTACTTTTTACGCTTAGCGTTGCTAACCGCCAACGGTGTTAATCGGCAGCGTGATATTGATGGACTGATATACGTACAAAAAGCGATGATTTACACGGGGCTTGATTTGAGTGTTGTGGCCAGGCAAACGGTACACGTGACGGTTATACTTGCTTACATTACTGCATTGTGCCGAACGCAGCTGGAATATAGAATGTAGTTTAAAAAATGTTTTATTGTGGTTAGTCCTATCTTAGGTTTAGTTAGTTTTCTACGCAGAATCTACTTTACGAGTGGCCAGGAGGCGTCGCACTACAAGCTTAGCGGAATTAAATTATCTACTTCAGCGGCAGAGAACGCTTCAACACTGATCGCTCGATCTCATCGGCTGTCAATCGCCAAATTCGTGGTGGTCCACAGGAGGCGCCCACGCTTGTGCAAGTACACGTGCATTCCTCGCTGTGTACCGCGTTGCGTAGCCACCTCCCTTGTGGCCGCAAATGCGCTAAAAGTTTCTACCGTCTACGCCTCTCATAAGGTAGCACAGTAGATACAATGCAGCCATTGGCGAAGCCAACCGTACCGTCGATTCTTGGCTGGAATCGACGGTGCGGTTGTGCATAAATGGGACGAAGCAGTCGCCTCCAACTCAACTCCGGCCAGACCACTTCCTCTTCGACGACCTCCCGCAACCCGCACTCCTCATCTCTTCTTCTTTTTTTCGTCTCAACCTTCCACCCCCCCACCCTACAAGAAACTTTGCAAATTTTGCCACGTAAATGGAATGCAATTTCAGACAATTGATTGCTTGAAATTTGCACTTTGAGAAGAGTGCTTTATTTCCAAAATTGAACGGCATTCTGAATTCAAATTGCCTCAGCGGCACTCCGGTTAGAATCAGAGTTGCACGTCCTCTAAAAATTTTCTTCGTCATCCTCCCGTCACATGCTAGAGTGCAATACTTTTTTCTGTTATGGCCTTCTGTCACGGCAATTTCATGTTAAGATAACTATTTCAAAACTACTAAATATTTCATAATTTGTATACAGATGAAAGGTGCATATATTAAATCTGACGTATCTTTCATGGTGTTTTTCAGTCAGTTCTAAGGCGCAATGGGCCCTACCAGACATCACCATTTTTGTTGGCTGTAAGAACTAGGCTGCTGAATCACTAGGGCCATCCAACAGTGTTGCAGAGTGTTTGTGAGCCACAAACGCTACCAAATTCAGTAGGGACTAGTCACACAGCACTCAAGTGCAATGTTCTAACTCTGGCAAACTGTATATAACTGAGTCTAAACAATATCATTTGCAGAATTCTCGTCAATCGTGCGTATACTCCCAATCTTCGCGCGTCTTGTCTCATGCCAACCAGCTCCCGTATCATGAGCTCTAATCCTGAAACTGTGAACAAGTCTGCAAAACAGGCAACTCCAGTCGAAAAATGCAGAACTCGTCTCCTCTGGACATTAGATCCCACTTTTCCTCTAGATAGTCCATTGTTCTCTGCAGATTTTTTGCAAAGGAACACTTGCCAGTGTCTTCAATGACACTTTTCTGGACGTTGCCACGAACCCGGAGGATGTCTGCATCAAATGAGGTAAGCGTCGTTTCACAGTTACTCAATTGCTTTATGGAGGGTCAACTTTATATGTACTTCTAAAGTTTGATAGATACTAACTTTTGAACTCTATGCTCCAAGTTATGATAAAAATTAGAACAGGGTGCCATCAGTTTCCAAACAAGGTTCTACTTTAGTGTAATAGTTCGCCATTTCTGTTACAGGCGGCTTCTTTCACACTTTGAACGTCACAGTCGAGCCTCCAGAGGAATTGCAGGGGGACGGTGATTTCGTAACGACACAACGCTGCACGAGCGACGTCGACCAGCGCAGCGCCGATCTAGTTCGCGAATTAAAAATTGAGCGTACACAAGAGCGCAAAGTTGGTGCCGCAGATTTCTCATCCATCGTCTACGCACCCGCTAACGCCCGTCGCCTTCCAGACTGTCATTCTTCGCACTACGCCTCATATTGCGTGCTTTCTTAGAGGCCCCTTCCAAGTTCCGTCCTACTTTTGACCCACCCACGACTTATAGTGCCGCGTCGCACTGCCTGCACCGGGTGTCGGTGCGTCGCGCCGCTCGGTTTTGTCCTCGACGCACAGCAATAACCACCTTGACAATGTCCACCGACTATCATCGCCTTCTAAAACCTTTCCTCTTTGTCTAAGGAGCGCAGAGGCGGTGCCGACGATACGAAAGAAGCGGCCGTGGTTTAGACGGGATTAGCGGCGGTCGGACAGCACAGCGACGGCAAACTGCATGACGATGTCGACGATGGGGCCAGCCAGCCAGGTGTGCAATTCAAAGCGGTTGCTGAGCTGCGAACGACAACAGTTGACGCGTTGAGATTCTAAACTTGAGAAGCCCTGCGGCGGCGGGGGCGGCGGCGTCGGCGGCTTGCGACCCAAGGCGTCTGTGCCCATCGTTGGCAGGAATGGCGGACGCGGAGGACCGCGGGAGCTGCGCGAGTATTTTAAAGGTATTAAATTAAAACTTATCGCAGCTCCCGAGCACGTGCTCGCACTTAAGCTTAAGCGGCAGCAGCAGCAGTGGGCGCGCGGTGCGGCGCGGGTGCCGGGCAGCGCGCTTGGTGCTTGGTAGCTTTGCGTTGGAGGTTGCGCAGCCGTCTGCACACACGATCCAACCGGTGCAGTCGATGCGCTTGTCGCCGGAAGAGCTGCGCAGCATACGCGACGAGATGGGCGAGCTCGCGTCGGAGGTTACGCATCCATCTGAGCATACCACGGCGAACAAGTTGCGTGACGAGCGTAATACAAGAGCGAGTAAAAGCGCCTTGATGGCGCTGAGCAGCCTCGCAGGCAAACGTACCCCTGAGCCGAGGCGATCGCGCAGCCATAGCAGTGCGGACAGCTTGTGTGATACCATCACTACCACCACCACCACCACCACCACCGACGGCAACAGCAACGACGCTATATCACATGAGCGCCGTCAATGAAGCGTGTCCCACAGTCGTGGAACACGGTGGCTAGAAGTAACGCGCCGTCACCGAAAGCCTCCAGGTGAGCAAGTAGAGCCGCGCAAAGATCTGAGCGCGATTCGGCCTGCGCCGCAGCTGTGAATGGTTGCGTGAGCGCAATGAGTTGAGTCCAGATTAGAAGTAAGTCGCTTTGAAGACGAGCCGGACGTAACAAGTGGCTGCGGCTATCATCTTTGTAGCTGTGGCATTCCTTGCCACTTTTCTGTTTCTTACTGCGCACGGCTTGAATATGCCACTTTCGGTGCGCCAATCGGTATTGTGCTCGTTTGCCATTTGGGCGATGAGGTAGCCGATTTGTTTCAATAAGATGTGCTCACATTGCTCAGTTGAGATTTGCGGCTTTTGCGCGTTGGTCTTTGCTTGCAACCAGTAGAAGAACACTGAAGAATGTCAAGTGGAAAATATTAGCCAGACTCCTTCCGACAAACTAGAATGCTTTGGAGAAGCTGAGGGAGCGATATGGACAATGGATTATCAAGGAGAATGGGGTTGTAAATGTTTCGCATCGATACGGCCAGATTTTGGTCGCACATGTTCGATGTCGGTCTCTTGTGCTCTTTATATAAAGGAGGTATCTCGAAATGTCTTTGTTTTTCAGAGAGATGTGTGAACTCCGAATGCCCGGGGATGGTTGCGGCGTGTTGCTCACGCTCGTTGTACCGACGATATTGTCGCAAAAGTGTGATTTGCGAGTGTCTGTTACAACGGCGGCAGATGAAGCGTTACACGCCCCGTCATGCTGAGCAGTTTCAGGTGGTTCCGTTGCGCCACGGGCACCAACCTGAACAGCCGCTTCGGACTCCGGGTAAAGCGCATGAACCGCCGCATCGTGCGGATGTGGAGACGGGGAAGATGCGGTGAAGACGGAGAGATAGAGGAGGAATGGCCTTCATGCAGAACTTCTGCAGCAGAAGCAATCACACCGAGGCAACGTGAGTGGACATGGGCACCAAGTGGCAACATGGCAAAGCCTTTGTCGAGCGATATCAGATATTCGTCACTTTGGTTTGTCCTCATGATGAAGAACAACAGATCGTCAGCGCCGGTTTGGAGCTCACCGCGCCATTGGCGAGCCCCTGTCGCCCCGGCAACTCCCCGACCGTCAACGCGCCCAGTGACCACCCCGCCGCCAACCGCCCCCCAACGGTTACAGTATCTATCTCCACAGCTCCGCTCGCCACCTGTCAACGTCCTCCTCCTGCGCCACAGTCACTCACCATGACTTCGCACACCGTCGCCAATTCCGCCCTCATTTCGCGAACCGCGCCTGCCCGTCATATCGAGCCTCGGCGAGCGCGCTCGCTCAACCTGCGCATGGAACCCGGTGACGAAGCCGAGGATGAGGCGCCGTCCGGCGTCTCCGTCCCGCAGCCATTACCGATCGCGGTATTTCTCAATGCTTGAAAGAAGCATCTCGCGTCGCTGGTCGAAGCTGCGTGTCAACGTCATTGCGAAGCTGCGTTGTGATTGAAACGTCAAACTGTTTCACCTTTTATCGCGAGGCTTATCGCTGGTCTTGCTGGTTGCTTCAAGAATGAGCCATGGCCAGGCCAATATCCAACCGCCCCAGCCCCAATGTGCTAATCAAAGAGCGAGCGCATTACGGTAGTCTCCGGTAAACCCTCGCTGTCTTCCTGAACATGCTCTCAGTCAAGTAGCTGGTCTTCGTTGCTTCCCCCTTCATTTTCTACTTCTAAGTTTGCGTCTAGATCGAAGTACGATACTAAGTTTCTCAAACCACCATCAGAGGCGATATCGCTTGCCGTCAGAGCATTCAATGCTGCACTTGTCTTTGTATTCGAAGAATTTCTGCCCCTCGTTCGCGAGGTCAAAGCTCGATTGAAGGCACAAAACATCATCTTTTCCACCCTCATCAGATGAAGCCGATTACGTGTTGGAGTACGAATGCGTCCTTGAAGACTGAAGCTCCTCTCGACACTCGAAGACAAGGGGCTCACTGACAGTATACGTAGAGCGAAATCTCTGAGCCAGGGCCTGTTCCTATGTTGTATCCAATACACGAGCGGAATGTTCTTAAAGACCAGCAGAATCTCTCGCTCCGCAGCGCTGTCTGCCTGGGACCTCCACGATAGCCTTGTAGAAGTGAACTGTTCGAACAATTGGTTCACTGCCCCATCCTCTCCACCAGAGCTCGGAAGCTTTTGCGTTCTAGGGAACGCATCAGATTCCACATATAAGCCAATATGTTTCAGAATTTCTGCAGTGAATGGCGTAAAGTCTTCGTATAAGCTACGAATGTCGAGAAAGTAGGAAGCGAGGTGTAGAGGATTCAAAAGAGGTACCCTTACTCTTGAACTTGAGCCTGTCAGTCGTCCGCGAAATGTATTCATCAGCTCATTCTTTCGGTGATCCGTGAAAAACGGTGTCAAAGGCAACGATAGGAGTTTGCTCTCGAGTTGCTTGGTTGCACGGTATACCTCCGAGATGACGGAACTGTCATGGTCAAATATTCGTAGGTAGTATCTCATCAGCCGCAGTATATGAAATATATCCAAACCTCTCTCGTAAACCGAATTGTCTAGAACAGTAGCCTCGAATATATCCCGTCTCTGATCACCACGACCGGTATACAGAGTTGTAGAGAAATCAGAGGATTGCACCAGTCTTTGATATACTGGTTTGCCTCTCAGAAAGGAATGTAACATACCTTCCGAACTTGCGAAGCGAGTAGGTGCCATTTTCACAGGTAGTAAGGCGGTGCGCAGTGGCCGCACTCTATTGTACTCATCCACTTCGCGGTTCGTTGTCGTGTACCCCTGATTACGTAGCTCGCAGTTATATTGCTCCTTTAACTGCTTGAACCTAAAGTAAAGCTTCGAGTGCTTCCTCAAATCGTTAATAATTCCGGATACAGTGTTCAATATATCTTTCACCCACTGTAGCTCCCCAACGTCCTGCATCAGCAGATTTGCAAGATGCGTTTGATCGGGACTGGAAACGATGTGGTTGTATTTCGCCGCAAGCTGCTTCTTCGCCTTAATGCAAGTACTGGCATTGTCGCTCACCACAGCTCTCACACGCTTCATATCACCAAACTCCGCAAACACGGATTCTACGGTGTTAGCATACAATCTAGCATCACAAGTTGTAGCACCAGTGTAGATAGACCGCAGAAAAATTGTTTTTCTCGACTTGTCTACTCCTGTTATAGTGAGCAACACGTTAATTACATTCTCGGAACTCGAATCCGTCCAGCGGTCAAAAATTAACGTGCCGAAGGTCTGCTTCAGTGAAGACGATATAGCACATTTCACCTGTACCAGGCGCTCATCATACATTGCCTGAATGTTCTTACCGGCCATTCTAGCTATGCTAGGAATAACGCCTTCAAACGCTGGATCCAAAAGCCGCACAAGTTGGCGCAATTCGCACTCTCCTTTCTTCGCGCTTAAAATAGTGAATGGGAGCATGTGATGGACGATTAAACGAGTCAGTATGTTATTAAACGTTGTTTTCTTCTCTTTCGAAATTTCTGCATCAGCTTGAACTGGTGGCTTCTCTCCGAAGTTTTTGACATCACGCTGTGAGTGAATTCCGTATCGTAGAGACTTGTGAGGTCGGTCGCTGGACATTGAGTCCCTTCCGCGTTTGACAGGCGTGACCGGCAGGCCAAAACACTCGGAAGGACTTCCTAGTTGCTCATATGCGCGTAGTAAAGAAGGAGTTTTCAGCAGCCGAAGAAGGGTTTGGGGAGAGGTGAAGGAACATTTCAAAAGATGTTGTCCGAGATGGGGGGCGTTAGGCGTTATCGCTTTAGTCTGTCATTGGCACCCATTTCACGTTGTGCACAGGCTTTCATCTCCTGAGTGCGCATCTTTTGCTGGCAGTAGTGAAAAAGATTGGGAAGACCACCAACTGCTTTTCCGTCCTACTCTTCGGGAGCTAGAACTCGATCGAGATGCGTGGTGTGCCGTTTCTTCCGGAATTGACATCGTATTACAAAGCACTTACGTCAATAATTCCGGGAAAAGTGCAGGGCGTGCTGAAAACGGGGCAGGTAGAACAGTCGTGGAGCTGCAGAACGGAAGTCACAACGAGAAAATGCGGATCAAACACGCTGTGCGGTGGAGAATGGACAGAATCGACAATGGGACAACGGGCCATTCGAGCGTATTAAACAGGAAAAAGGGTTTCTGTTCAGATTATATTCTGGCGGGGCGTCAAAAGGTACGCACAAAGAGGAGCGTTGAATTGAACGCCACTGACCGGGCAAGCCACTGAGTCCTTGAAGGCCGCTTTGACTGGGGGCAACAAGACCTATTCCCTGTCGCAGAATCTGCACGTTTCGCTGTAGCCTACAGCTGCTTACTTCCTACAGGCTGTAGGAAGTAAGCAGCTCCTGCATATTCAACTGAATGGGTTGAAGTACTATTGACACGTTCAATATTTTCTTCCGTGTTGCACGTGTGGTCACTCGCAGTCCGGAACGCATGAAGTGACATGGCCGGTTCAAAAGCTTTGTGCGGGGCCTAAAAATTTATTCATATCGTGCAACACTGGTTAGAATCAGACTGCAATCGGAGTAGCTTCCAAATGGACACCTCTTAGATGCTAGAAATGAAAGTATACCAGGACAATAATGATCACGCTCCAAATGCATTCATATTATTTTTTTTCAACTGCGGGTCATCCCCGACAGGCCCTACTTCACTGTTCATCCGACACTACCATTGCAGTAAATATGATCTCCCCCGCAGACACCGGGTTGTGTGCAGGCTCACCTTTGTGGCACTTCATATCGACCTTTATGTCTCCATTGTTCGGCTGCGGTCCGTTACGTTACAGCGCAACTTCTGGCCCCGTTTATGCGTACTTAGCCACCACAGTGTCATTTTAGAGCACGTATGGTATATATCCTCTGGTTGACTTTGGCGTTTTTGCGGGGATCCAAGCCACAACTGCATATCCGCTTCCCGGTCTCCACAACCATAGAAGCGCTTCGCAGGCAAAGCTTCGTTTTGCTGCAATTCCCATTCACTCCTCGTTTCCTTCTTCCATCTCACCCTTCTGATTCAGCTATTCTATGTACTGCTTCACCTGATTATTGTTCTCATACACGCTTAACTACACTGACAAATGGCCAGTCTCGCAAACTGCCTTCGAGCGCAGCAGCACCACGAGCAACAGTAAGCATTCTATAGTGAAAGAAGGCTCCGCATTTAACGTGCATGCAAACTCCCCCAAGATCGCTTACGAAAGCTCCAGCACTGTGCACTTGGTACCAATTGCCTTCCTGAGCGCGCTTGAATACTTCCATCTGTATCATTAGCGGCTTCGGTTTTTGTGCCTCATCTTTCAAGTAAAGTCGTTTTCACGCAGCTCTGCTTGCTTCTGTGCCAAAAACGCTTGCCTGAATTGCTGTGGAAAAACCAATTTGCTTACCTCTTAGCACCCGCTGGCACGATGCCTCTGTAGAGCGTGTTTCATATATGGTCCTAGTTTCTCCCACTCAATTCAATGCATTTCGAAGCACCATATGGTATCCTGCGCTTCCCATGAAGTCCAACAAGCTCCCTGAAAACCAGAGCATGTTCATATGATGCACTGTCTTGTTGAATATCAGTTTTAAGCTCTTGGTCGATCCGAATCCTGCTCTGAGAGTTCCCGCTTTCTGGAAGCTCTGAGCATTATATTACATCGTTTACGATAGATTGAGTTGGTTCTCCAGTTCCGCGCGAAGGGCAGGCACTCATTCTGGTTGTTTCTCCATGTACTATGAGCCACTTGGCGAGGCACTGAGCGGTTGAAGCCCACCTGTGCGAGGTAGCGGCCCGCAAGCATAATCCCCATTCTAAAATCCTGTCTTCTGTGCCCATCTAGAGACTGTAACAGCGATTTTCAAACGATTTGAGTCAATTTGATAGCTTGTGCGCTCACCCTGAGTGCCGACGGCGATGTGTGAGTACTCTTCCTTGCAAGTTTCCGTCATGAGCTACACCATTAAGTTTTAATGGATAAGAAGCGTTTGCTTCTTTGCATGGCTCTCAGACTAAAGAGAACTGTAAATCGTGTAAACGGGAACAGCTGGAGCCGACTGTGACGTCGAATATACTGGATGGTGCAACGCACATGAGCTCCGCACTGGGTTCTGTACCGCCATTCCACAATGAAGCTGAGATTGAGTGATTGCGTTTAACCGCGAAGCAACTCATTGTGATGACTGAGCAGACCAGTTCACATTTTCATACTGTTTGGGCAACTCTGAGCAGTGCTAATTGAAATATGATGAATCTGGGCCTGCTGACCCTGATTTGATGACTTTGGGCTACCGTAGATGACACAGCTGATGTGCTTGGTAAATAGGTAAGAGAAGCCGTAGCCAGTGCTTTAGGAATAGTAAGTTTTGCAACGGCGTCGGAAACGGAGAGAATGCGGGTTCCAACAGAAAGATGAGGCACGAAACTACCATGAGATTTTCCTTTCAGAAACATTCGTTCCCTTTCCAGAACTTCATTCTCTTGAGCGAAAGCATAAATCGTACTCTCAAACTCAGAGAGCAGAAAAATGATTGTTTTGCAAGACTTCGTCCAGGGGATGAAGGAATCTCAGGTAGCAGCGAAACAAGTAATGTTCTCTGCCTTGAATTCAATATCTCCGTAGCACCTGTTGCAGATATATTTGGAACAGCCCGGAACCCTTTCGGGGCGGTGCTATACGTTTGTCGCTGCTCATCTTCCTTCACGTCAAATATGCTTTTGATTGTTTGGATGTTGCCAAACCAATCTTTGACGAGAGAGGAGGGAAGCTTCCAGAGGTATTCGCAGGCCGTGAACCAGATGCAAGCTCTAAAAAGGTCTTGGTCACAGCCATTCGAATTTCTTTGACCTGAAATACACTCTTTCTCTTTGCAGATCACGTCCCTTGGTTTGTTCCAAAGGAGGGACCACCTTTGTCGCAGACTTACGTGCTACAGAAGCACTCGTAATATTTGCGTCAAGGGTTGGATGTTGTGCCTCCCTGAGACACAGGGGACGCACTGGGAGTTGGAACTACGGGATTTCCAAGGGCATCGGTGTGCGACGTTGTTTGAAGAATACTCACAGAATAAACTCGCTCGACCAGCGAACGAGTGGCCTGTTTTCACAGATTGAGTGGGTTGCACATCAGCAGTACGTTTCTTTGAAGCTTGCACCATCCTTGGAGCTGCGATAGTGCTGGCTGAAGCAGCAGATGGAAATGCAACCTTAGAGGTCACAGAATGGACTGGTATAAGCGGCGATGACTGTGATGAATTTGACGCCCGTGCATCATCATTGGTTTGCGATGAAGGATAACATGGTTGCTTAGAAGCAAAGTTGATAAGTACGGGTGCGCCCCTTCCCCCCGCTCCCCCCTCCCCCCCTCCCCCCCTCCCCCCCCCATCCCCCCTCCCCCCCCACCCCCCCTCACCCCCCCAACTCCCCCCTCCCGCGAAATAGCACGCAAATAGTTGAGTAGAACGCCCTGTATCTAACTCGTCTGTTGTCAAAGTCGGAACCAAACAAAGAAAGTCATTAGAATCATCTAGAAAGCTTTCAATCCTGCCACCAATCTTCTCTGTATTTTTCACTTCCAAAACAGTAAATCGGCCCTTCCTCACCAAGCCAACCGTCTTTGCAGGCAAGGTGGGACCTGAATTGTGCCCGACATTGATTCTATTCCGCGCAGCTTGAATTGTAGCACTGATCTACGAAGAGTCAGCTGAGTTCACACAACCCACTTTGCTCCCATGTGGCAAGTTAGTAGCCGATGCAGAGTGATTTTCTGACGAACCGTCTTGACTAAGAGCGGAGCTGCTCACATTTCTCGTCGCATTTGAATCGTATGAGGTATCAGTAAGAGGTTAATAGAGTGAAAGGATGGAGCCGTATCGCTTGCGCCCTGCGGAGCCCCAGGACCCCGTATCTTCCTGATTCTCACGAATGTGATGTAGTTTTGCACGATCCAAATCGTCATCAAAGTTCTAGCCCATACGTTCAGTAATAACGCATGGATTACAGACCCACGCGGCTATGTAAGGTTTCCAAATCGACGTATAAGCTGCCATTGTGAGCCCCCCTTTTAAAACTCTATGTGGTAGCTTAGCGATGGTTTCCAGTCAGTCCTGTGGTTTCCGAACGCCATTCGCAAACAGTTTGTGCTTGGGAAGCTGCTTCGCAGAAAGGCGAATCTTTAGATTCATCTGCAGACAGTCGGCAACAAAATCGTGGCATTCTTGCGGTAAAATGTTCGCAGTTGGGCTAGTGAGAGTGGGGGGTGGATTCTGCAAGGTAAAGAACAATACCGTCTTTGGCGGGTAGCTGTGGTACGGCCCCCGTCCTTGCGAGAGCTCAAAGCCAGTTATGCCTAGAGACCAGATTTAGGCTTTGTAATCATAGCCTGAGGTTTGTTCCATAACCTCCGTGCCCATCCAGCAAGGCGTTCGAACAAAAGTCTCGCGCTGTTTTCTGTCCCAGATGTCTTCAACTATCCATCTCATCACACCATACTCTGAAAGCATTACGTTTCCGGGTTTATTCAGGCAGCTGATTGGCGGCTTTGACATCGCGGTGCGTTTCACGTTGCTGTGAAAGTACTCGAGTGCCTGGAGTACACAGTGCAAAACCTAGACGGCAAGAGGCTCGCTAACCCGATCGGTGTACATAAGGGACATGAGGGCATGGAGTGAGCCGCCAGTAAGAAGGGGCAGGACAATCTAGAGGTGGGTATTCTGAACGAAAGCAGTGGAGAAAGAAACTACGTTGGGTTGGCTGAAAAGGCTCATGACTTGAATCTCGCGAATGACGTCCTCAAGTAAGGCCTGCAGCCACTCGAGCTCCATAACCTTGATGAATTTCTCCTCGTTGATTTCACCACACCATGCGCGGTACACATGGACGCACGTTCCCTGGCAGATTTGCTCCCGGAGCTCCTAGGCGGGGGTGCACATTTCGCGACGTCAGAGGAAGGGGGAAGAACGAAGGGAGAGATGTAGCCCCAGCTCGGATGCCGCGGCGAGGAGTGCGGCGGTGAACTTGGATAGCGTGCGGGCGGGCTCGACCGAGCGACTGGTCAGCGGAAGGGGGCTGGTGGAGGGGGACCGTGTCTTGCAGAGAGCAGTTGACTGAGCACGAGAGAGTGGTGCTGTGTAGAAGAGGACGGGGGCGCACAAGGCCAAGGCGCGCCGAGGGATGGCGCAGCTACACGTAGCGCGCTGCCACGCGGTGCAAATTTATGCCCTTGTTTGAGCCTCACGCGAACGCAAGCTCAGCTCAGCGCCAACTGGCAGTAGTAGCCCCTCTCGCCATCGTCCGAAACTCAGTTTCTCTTGATTTGTCATCTTTCCCTGCCGCTGATGTCTGTGAGCGGGGCATGTAGCCCCAACTCTTCCCTCCTCAGTGCTCCCGCTGCCGCAGCCCCTCCCCTGGTCCCTGTTCAATCCAGCGCTTCGCCCGCGTACGCATCTTCCTCTTGGTGAGGTTCCCGACGATTGACATCTGCAGAGTGTCCGATCGAAACCGGGCTCTGACGGCATGGAGAGAATTCGGCACGGGCGTCATCAAAGTTGATGGCTATGTCGCCATCTCTGACGGCGGTGATGGTGCTCTCGGCCATCCGATCGAGTATATCAAGTTGTATATCTCCGAGTGAAATGCCGGCTTGCAATTGTGAAAGTACTCTCAAGTATGTGCACAAGGTTCGTCGTAAGTCGACTTAGAAGTATACAGATGCTCGAATGATACCCCCTAGATTTGAAATCTGGATGTCTTTTGTATCTCATCTGGATATCTTACGTATATCCATGATATCCCTGTAACATCCAGTAGATATGACAGAGGATGTACAAAATGATACTCTTTTGATGCCCTTGAGACATTCATCAACTACTTTTGAAAGATATAACAATAGATATGACGAATGATTTTGAAAACCAAAGTTGCCTCTCTTGGAATTGCTTGGACATAATTCGGACATCCAAAAATCAGACGAATATCATTGGTATAGATATTGTAAGCATTTTCTTGTATCCTATGTACATCGGCTGTATATCCAAATTCGAAAATCAGATATATATCCGAGAAATCACTCGGATATCCAAAGCATATCTAAGGAATATCAAGCGGATATCAAAGTGTTTCCCTGGGGTCTTCGTTTGCCGGTGCATGCCTCCGTTTTTTGATTGTCGGGCAGCTCAATGCGCTTGAGAGCGGCATTCACCTCGTTTTCGAGTTCATTTCAACTGTCCAAATCGTTTCCGACTGTTTCCACCCTGCAGTGTTGAGCCAGAATCGCTCGCGCTTATTTGCGCCCATTACGCGAGTGCACGTCCTTAAGAGTACTGTATATCTTCGTAAACGACTGGTTTATCGATGATTTTGCTCCTTGCTTCGCAGCTGTTCTGCGCGCGCACCGACCGCCGCCGCACAGCTATCCCTTTGCTACCAAAGTGCAGCGTGACCGCACGAAGCGTCTGCAGGGGTAAATTGTCAAGACTTCCAAAAGCATGCATTAACAAGATCCGCTTTGATCCAAGTATCTCTCTCACAACGGCTCCTCTTCCCCATCATCTCAATTGAAAGCACAGCCTGTCCCATCCTCAGGACAAATTCAGCACATGGAGGATGAAGTATCTCAGCTTCGGAGCGACTTGTTCCACATGCGTAACCAACTTGTCTGCCTTCATCAGCTCAAAAAATCTCTTGGCGACTCGGTGTTGACTATGCTTGAATATCTATGCCAATGGTACAACATGCCGTTTGTCATAAAGGCGACACAAATCCTAATCGGCATTAGCCATCACTCAAATAGAATCCGTGCCAGCTGATCTGTTTCCTCACCTGGTGCTCTGCATAAAAAGCGACACATCCCTTGCTACATCTGATCTTCTTCCGTTGCTTTGCGAGCAGTGCAGCCGCCATTTTGTTTTCAATATTAGGGCCGTTCTTAACAAGTGTTGACGTTGCTTTGTGTTGACGCATACTTTGAGATCCTCAAAGAATCATGTAGAGTAATTTAATGTCTGTCGTGTCCATATGACACACGTTTCTTCTTTGATAGGCCACTCAATTTTCGCTACAATGCTCTTGATCCATCCGTACTATGCGTCTCGGCGGCGGCCGCCAACGACTGCTCCGTGATCCGCGTACCGCCAGAGCCTTTCGGCCACCAACGACTGCTCCATGCTCCGCGTACCGCCGGAGCCCCTTGCACCTTCTTTTCACCGCCAAGACACTTTGCATTTTCGCTCCCAGCGTAGCGCTAAAGACTGCTCAGTGATCTGCGTACCGCCAAAGCACCTCGTACCGACATCCCAAAGCCCACAGGGCGATCAACACGAATGTTTCATTTATAGTGTGCACACTGCCGACGACAATTCAAACTCTAACACCTGCGCTCTCGATCAAAAATCGCAATCTCCACACAGCATCATCCATCAACCAGACTTTCGATGAGCACGTAGAACACAGAAAGAGCCCTCCGCAATCACGTTCTACTCTTTCTTTCTGAGATATTGTCGCTGTGCTTTAACAAAGCTCTCATGCTTTCGGCCTACATGTAACAGCTCTTGTTACAGATAATAACACTGCAATCTCAATACTTTGAACATGGTAGCAATCCAAACGGCTCCTAATTTGATCTTTATGCAAGCCGCTGTGACACTGAATTTAGTGCAAACCTCGGTGTCAATAATGAAGACGCAAATAATCCAGAAGCCCGTAGCAGTTAGAAGGCCATCGCTAGTGCGCCGCACCAGATCATTCGAAAATTTGGAGCCTACTCTCAATGCGCAGTCTTTCAAGAAGGCATTTCGAATGAACAAAGAGGTATTCGACAAGCTACCTTCAAAGGTTTCCCATTTACTGGAGAAGAATACGGAAATGGGCCGAAGATCACGCAGGCCAGCTATTTCGTCAAAGACAAGGCTTGCGATAGCCTTACGGATGCTTTCAGGCTCTAGTTACATCGATATTATGATCGGATTCGGTGTAGGGGCATCAACACCGTACGCCGTCTTTCATGAAACGCGCAATGCGTTAATGACAGAATTGACACTTCCTGGGATCCCAAGTAGCATGGAGGAGTTGGAGCGTCTTTCGAAAGGCTTTAGACATTCACGAAGAAACGGAAGCCCATTTACAGGCTGCAAAGGAGCCATAGATGGTATAGCGATAAAGATAAGAAAGCCATCATGCCGATTCGCTGCCGCTTTTTATTATCGAAAAGGGTATTACTCCCTTCCAGTTCAAGCTGTTGTGGACGCATCTTACCTATTTTTGGATGTTTCAATAAGATGTGCGGGGTCCACATACGACGCACTCGCTCATTCAGTTTCCAAGCTTGGTAGATACCTCGAAAAGAATAGACTTCGTGTAGAGTTTTGGATTGCCGGTGACGAGGCGTATCTTTGCACCGAAAGCCTCATAACACCAATTCCTCATTCACAGGTTTCGTTTTGGTGGGAGGACGGCTTCAATTTTTTTCATTCGTCTCTACGCGTTCACGTCGAGCAAGCATTTGGTATGCTTGTCGCGCGATGGAGAATTCTAAACTTTCTCCATTTCGATGTCCCAGTGTGCTGCCGGACTGTTTCATTGTGCATGAAACTGCACAATTAATGTGTAGAGAATCGTGGCAATAGTGTGAAGGACATATCAAACGACGAGGAATGCCAGGCAAGTGACGATGCGAGGTCCTGGTACAAAACGTGCAAAGATCAGCGCTGGGCTGACGTGGTTTCTGGATCAAACGAAGGGGACGAAAAATGCCGTTCGTTAAAGAGGGAGGCATTGGTGAAGATCATCAAAGACAAATGTTTGAGAAGACCTTCCGTTCGGGGGGCTCCTGTTCATCGCTTTGAGTGAGCATGGTAGTTGGGAGGCATATCTGTAGCGGTCGTACTGGTCTAGGGGGAAAGCGGCTGATTAGAGAAAGGTATTCTCAGTGACTCAACGTTTTTTGTCCGAGAGACTCTCTGACTCACAGCGATATTACGAGCCCACGCTTTGATTTGGCACCAGCGAAAGATAAAGAGCTGTTTCTACTGGAATCAAGCTTGGATTTGAACCATCTGCTCAAGTCTCCATTTACAAGGTCTTGAAGCAATTCCATCCAGTTTTGGATGCATCTGACTCAACACCTCTTAAATGGAGACTTGCTGTTCCTGTACAGTTCAGTGGCCATGTCCATCATGAACTCTTTCGCAGCCCCATACAATGCGACGAAAGAGTTCACAGACATGGCCACAGAGCGGTGCAAGAACGACTCGGAGGTGGAGAGGAGGTCACTTGGACTGCCAAGGTCGAAGGTGGGTGAGGGCTTTTATAGGAAACTGGCATTGGCGAAATGTTGGTCACATTGCCGTGTATTTTTAAGGCTGAAGCGAAATTGGCGACTCCTGCTGGCTTAGCAGGCTATCTTGTACTTCAGTCTTCATAGCCAAAAGGCGACTATCATCGTGATCATCATGAGTTTATAATGGTCCAGTTTTCATTTGGGCTTGCAGCGTGTAAACTTTGAACTGCCCCAAAGACAAGGTCTCCATGAACAATCGGGAAATTCCGTTCTAATTAGCATTGAAGCTTACCTTCTTCCCACAAATGTTATCAAGGTGGGTCAAACGCAGCATTAAGGGTTCAGGCGCCCGGTGCTTCAAGAAAAGTTTCAGCAGCAGCAAATATAGCTAAGAGAGAAGCAAAGCGCAACCGCTTTATCCGAAGTTCTTCAAAAAACCCGTCTCTAAGAAGATTAGACCTACCACAGGCGAGCAGCGATACGACAAATATGTTCGCGGCACAAAAAGCGGAGGCGCTATTAGCCTAGCTTTTCACGGGACAGGTTCCGACTCTACACCCAGTTTCATCGTACATCAACAGGGAGAACTGAGAGATGTGGTTGCGGTACAAACATCAAAAAGGACCCAGACCACGCAATACTGAGATGTCCTCTGACGAACGCCTCTCGCCGAGAAACAACTCCTTCGTTAACTGCACGATAGAATCTTAGTCTTCAAGATTTGATTAGAGAACACCGACATAGATTGCCGGCCTTCTTGACGAGAGAGAACTTTCTGTAACGAATGTTCTACTTCGACCTAGGAATTAGAGGTCGATGTTCGAAATAAAGAAGAAAATGATTAGAGTCGCGCTCAGAGAAGAACTGCTTCGAAGAAGGGTTGATGTGCAACAAAAACCCGACCGTGCTCATGTGCAAGTGCTACATCTGCCATGAAACCACTGAAGGGAAAAGCCAAGCGCGCTGCTCTGACCCCGACTAAGGAAGTGTTGAAGGTGATCTGGATTCAGATTCTTCCTTCTCTCAAAAACTAAGTGCACCGAAGTGTTCCACGCTTTCCAATCCGTGAAGAAAAGTGTAGAGCATGTTGTATTACGCTATCCTTTTAGAAATGCGTTGCGGAGAGAGGAATAACTAACGCAAAAAGAACGAGAAGAGAGGCATCTTTGTCACAAATCTTTGACAGTGGCCCAAAACGTTTTTGGCCTTCCAGAAGATAGAATTATCTACGTAGATAATACTCCCATAGTTTCGGAATGGGGATGTTAGGACCACAGTAAAGAAGATCAATCCATTAAAGAAGAGATTTTCGGAAGGGACCCCAACCATGACACCCATTTCTTACCAGATAAAGATCTTGAGCCGCGCCGACTAAGAAAAGAGCTCCGTGTTGCATTCGACCGTGCTCGCATCCAGTTTTGCGTATTGATCGCCTCAAATACACCTCGGTGACGATATCAATGTCTTGCTCAAATTGCAGCGTTGTCGACATATGCTTCCGGAGGTTCGCGGAAAAAATGAAACTTCGAGCAGTTGAGTCGAGGATGATACGGCTTCACTGCCTTAAGTTAGGATACACAATTGTTGCGATTGGTGATCACAAGCAGCATACACTTGCCCGATCCGTTTGCGGAGCGAGATCAATTCCTGGATTCCCGAGCAAAAAGCAATCCGGTTTCAGGCTGAAACCATTGCTTTCGCACGGCATCACGGGGAAATCTTCAGTTCTTGGCACATGTGTAACCCCAAAGCTGTGCCATACTACGAGGCGCTCCTCCACTACCGAGCGATTCTTGGCCGTCCATCGCGGCAGGCCATCACCGCCGGCGCTCTGAGTTGGAACTTCGCTTGCCGGGAAGTTTTCGTCTTCATCGCATGCTGTGACCCACATCGCTTTCTTCGCAGACCAGCCACGCTTTGACACCGCGCTGTCATCAGTATTGAGAAAAGGTGGTTGGAATGACCCAAATGAGCACGGAACAAGCTTGTACGCAACCGTTTTCCCGGATATGGAATTCTGTTTCTTTGGGTTAAAAACTCGCCAACAACGGGCAGCCGCCGCATCACGTTGAGCTTCTTCCTCTGTACGCAACAACCTGGTTTGGACTCGAAAAGCGTTTCCATAAGGATTATGATTCCCAGCTTCTGCAGCGATCATATTCTCCTCTTGTACGGAGTTGCAAACACCATCGACTGCCATTTCCAAATGTGCACAGAACAAGTGCTGATGGATCTGTGCATATACCCCTGGGGCTACCATTACCCCAGCTTTAGGTTCAACTTCTCCGTCGCTCCATAGATTGGTAGACAATTCGACAGAAAGCTTGATTTCATGCGATACGGAACTATCTCGGTGAAGATACCAGTAAAACAAATACTCGTAATTCACAACTGTTGCAATGAAAGAAACCAATAGTCGTCTTGCACGTCGACTTTCCGAATGACCCGTGCGATATTCTACATGCTTGTAAAGAGGGCCCACATCTTCCTCGTGCATACGTATGGCTTTCTTTATAGTATATGGCTCTCCCCTGCTGTTTGGCAAAACCGCATCGAAGTAGTGAATTGCACCTAAGCAATCACACCCAAACTCGAGGCTGTTGGCACAGTATCCCAATCCATATTCTCTGACATCGAAAGCAGATTTTCGCTCAAACGGAGGATGCACATCTGCGTATGGCACGGCCATTTCCACGAGACTTGCTCGTTTCACTACCGACTGGTTGTCGAACCGGATGTCGTGCAGTACAAGCCCTTCTCTGTAGTTGAACCCGATGATGAAGCTCCATTTTTCCCACTCTACATAATTCTCTCGAACAGCAGAGCTGGGCCCTTCTGGTTGTACTACTTGAAGCGGACGTAACGTCTTACGGAACGTTGAATCCAGATAGTCATTATTGTGAAGAAGATCAGGATGGTAATTAACAGCTGAACTCGATGGTAAAGGCGGAGCGCGCTCCAATCCTTCAACAGATACTACTGTTCTCAAGTTGAGATCGACAACTGGAAGTATGTCAGTTGGAGGGGCGTAATGGTTGTCAACGGGATGATCGCACTTATAGAGAAACGTCTGAACCAATCTCGCCAACTGACCATCTTCTCGGAAATTGAGAGGCTCATACTCTCCGGCGATTTGCACGCTCCATGGATCACAGACCAAAACGTCGATATCGTACAATATCGTACATCCCATATCTCTTTGAAACCAACTGTCGCACACGAGGATCACGCTTCACGATTGCTTCCGCCAAAACGCGATCATCTGGAGTTAGTACTGGCTGGGCACCTTTTGCAACCGGAAGCTCACGGACTTCAGAAGGACTTGAGCTCAACCTGAAGCTTGTAGGCAATCGCATCTGGCGGAACAATTCCAATTACCATGGCGGCACGACTAGGGTATTCCTCATCAACTGTTATTCCTGAGAATCGCATTCCCTCGGATAAATGATCTCCTGCTAGATGTGCTATTTGACGAATCTCTGCTGAAGTGGGCGGGGCTAAATTCTTGGTTTGTGGCACTCCCTTGTCTGGTCGTCCGGAACACTCGGCTGCTGGAGCCTTGGGATTCACAAGTATTATCGCCTTGTCTTCCGAACGTCTTCGACCCAGATTGATTTATTTGAAAGCATACACAGTGAGGTAGAAAACATGCTCTGATCTCATAGCTGCCTTGTCTGAGGTCTAAGTGAAAAGAAGCTCCGTACCCAGAAAGAGAGAGAGAGATTTTTTACGCTGAAGAGCGACGAAGATTTACATCACATGCAAAGCAAAGAGTGAATCCTTCAAAGAATTGACCACAAGAAGATGGTCCAGTAGAATTTACTAACTATACAACGTGATCGTTCCCTCCACCACCCGGTGCTCTGCAAAACAGAAGTCACCACGACCACAATAAAATCTAGACACAAGGAAAACAAAACAAAGAGATGATACTACTGGTCAGTCACGTTTGATCCTCAGGTTGATGATTCTTACCATTATCAACTCCTTCAATAAACCTCTTGTACATTTGCTTCTTTCGCTGTAAAAGGTTTTCAGCCATTCTTGCCACCTCTTCGTCCCCACCATCTTTAGCCCGCTTAACTTTATCAACGCAGTCCAAGACCTCGTCGAAAAGTAGGCATTCTTCTTGATATCTCGTTCGTTTTCGGTCGGTTGTAGCGCTTTGAGCCCTCTGCAGCTCAACCTGGGCCTCCATTATGTTATTGCATCTATCAATCCGCTTGGAAATATCGTCAAAACTCTGCTGCAGCTCGGTACTTTTCCGTTTCTGAGATGTCGATTTTGCACCAGGCACAATATCCGTACCGAGATCTTTGCCATCATCATCTGCGGGATTTTCGCCGACCTTGATCAACTTTGTTGAAATCTGTATAATCTCCATGACGGGGTGTTCTGTGAACACCTTGCAAACAACAAAGAACAGCAGAATGCGCTTCGACTTAGCGTTCAACTGAAAGCTACCGTCATACTCTAGAAAATCGTAGATCCGGGCTGGGTCGTTTTGTCCTGAGGTTGACCATCGGTCAAAAACTTTGGTGAACACAGCCTTGTTGGTAAAGAAAGTGGTCTTCAGTAGCTCTCCAGGTCTATGCTTCAGTGGACGCCTGTTAGAGTCAATCTCATCGACAAAGCCCTTGAAACTCTCTTTAGAATCGACGGCCTTGTTATTGAAGCGCTTCTCAACAATCGTCCAGTACGAATCTCTTGTAACGCGATTATCCAGTTTCGTCCGCTCCATCTGATCACCCAAGGCTTTCTGTATCGCAAAACGACATTGCGGATCATATCGCAATAGTACCAGTAATCGCGCAAATTCATTTACGGTAAACGAATTTGCTGGCTCTGCCTTGCCGTGAAGCCTCTGTTCAGTTCTTTTCTGTCTTTGAATTGATCTCGAAACCAACGAAATAACTTGCCCTCGTTCATCTTGAAACACTTGATTCACAATCGTTATCAAGTCCAGTAGAAGGTCCCACGTAAACAATGAAGAAATTGATTTTTTTTTCACAATCTTCGTATCCTGTTAGCGCTTGGTGGTTTGAAATCAGAGCAGTTAAAGAGGTACCTTTTGTGTTCATCACAAAAACGTGAACAAAAATGCGAGCGATAAGTTCATCCTTTGTTCTATCACGTACCTTTAGCTTCCAGGGCTTGTTGATCTTATGAAGATCCCGCACAACTTGTTGGAGCAAGAAAGAATAGAATCTCGTAACATCATTGCGACTGTCGAAGTCGCTTTCTCGGAGTAGTTGTAGTGCTTCTTGATTCGTACTCAGCGGACTCTGTGCATTGCCGATATGCTTTCGAGGACTTCTACGGGGAGCCAGCGAGGTTGACTGAGTGCTCGTTATATTGTTGCGAGGACTGGAACTGTCGGCAGTGTCTCTTGGCTGGTTAAGAAGAGGGGCTTGGTTTTGCAAAGTTTGTGTTCGACTCGGTTGATTTTGTTTGTGCTGGTTTCTTTCACATGACGGTTCTGGCCGTATCTCATTGCTCGGGTGTGGTGCAAGTGGGACAGTGTTGGGCGGAGTTGGCTGCATTCTAGGAAACGTAGGGAAGGAGGAAAGGAACTCAAGAAAGTGCACAACATGTGGGGGGCGGGATTATAGATCGACAGCGAAGAGAGCATAGTGCAGAGTTTGCACTACAGAGTAGATCTCGTTGCGACGCACAGAGAGTAATGTGCGCAAAGCATTTGCTAGCATTACACCGTGGTTCTTTCTGGGGTCTTTAATAAAAGTAGTAAAGCTTTTTGCTAAAACTTCTAAAAGTTTCATTGGCCAATGAATGGCTGCTTTCTCTTCATCAACCGTTGATCAACGCAACGTCAACAGTTGTTAAGAACGCCCCTTAGTCTATAAAAACACTTTGTTATCGTTTAAATTGCCATGCCCACACCTGAATGTCACCTCTCGGCAGAATGTAGTAAAGAGCCCATTGGTAATGCGCCAACTTCCTGGCTTTCCGCCACTCGTTTTTATATCACTAATGAAAGTCTATTTCAATTCACTCTCACCCACAGTAGACTTATCCACTGACAAAAAACTATGACTTACACCCAAATTGTCTTCAACAAGATCTCCTTCTTCAAGGGATCCCTCCCCGCTCCCCTCATTTCCAACCGAAAATGTCACTGCATTTACACCATACTGTGTTCCAAACGATTGAGGTGTGAATTGTGAAGAAACTTCATTTCGTTTATCAGCCGCTTCCGAACCATGCCCATTCAGAATGACCTTATTATCGTCGTTGAGCGATGAACGAAGGCCATCATATTCTGCGACGCTTCCAACCTCTGGCTCACCTGTCCCATTCTGCACAGCTGAGTTTTCCTCCAGAGCAGAATTGGATCCCACTTCTTGTCAAGGACACTTGGTTCCCGCCATCTCGTCCTACTCCAACGTTCACTTGTGAACCTGCGCTTACCACTGTTGCTGTTTGCATCGCATCATGCATGCCAACTTTGTCCATACTTTTGCCACCCATATGAATCTGTCCCGCCATTATACCATCCACCATCTCAGTCTGGCACTATAGCTACACCGTTGGCAGCATCAGATGGCGTTTCAATGCGGCGTTGAGGTAACAAGTATTGCTCAGATCCCGGTTGCCGGGTGGGACGATTGGCCTGGAACAATTCAGAATCAGATGACGCCACTTGTCTCTGATTCAAAAAACCGGCAACATCACCACACCTGGTGGCAAAGTGTTGCATTTGTGCTGTATCTACTCCTTCCAAAGGAGAAGAATTGGCTTGTACCATTCGACTGTTCTGAACTGCTGACAGCATTTTCGAGGAGCTCGGGCTGGCTTGTCTCCACAACGCCGATTGAGTGCAAGCTGATACAATAACATTCGACGGAGAGAAAAAGCAGTTCGAAACACCTATTGAACCTGACACAGCTTCAAAAGAGAGCTGAGGTCCAGGGTGAAGAGAGGAAGCCTGCGTTCGGTGCAATATCTGAGCTGCTTGTGCCAGTAAAAGAGCCCCACTCACTGAGAAACTTTTTCGAGCCTGACCTTAAACTAGTTCTAGTGACAGTTCAGTTCTTGCAATTTCTTGGCGTCAGTTTCTGCCGCTCGTTTCCGAGCCAAAACAGTTTCCTTTGGCACAATTTTCTTGTAGTCATCCAGCAAGATTCGTTCTATCAAGAATCAGTCTTCGGTTGTAAGAGAACTCTGCCCAGAAACCGTCTCTTAGGGAACAGCTTCGAATTTAATATCATGTGCTTGCTCGCAACGGTCGCAAAGCTTCTTGTAATAACCATTATACATTTTGTCCAGGTCATCTGTACGTTTCCCTCATTCCTCTGAGGGAACTGACGAATTTGTTGGTCGCAACAGCACATATAATGGGACAATTCGCTCAAAAGCATCTACAAGGCCATGAGAGGGGGTCGTGTAATCCGGGTTGCGCACAGGCACGTAGTCATTCAACGGGCGCTGCTGAAGTCTTTGTTTCTTCTCGTTGCCTTGGTCCTTGACTTCGCGCTCTCGAAAAACTCAAATGCGTTCTTCATCAATCTTCTTTGTGTCAATCTGAAACTTAATTGGCACTCCTGGAACTACAGCGGGTTTTTTGAGTTTGTGCCAACGGATTCGCAGCACCAGAAGGCAGAAACTACGAAGAATTGCGAGCTGAATCAGAATTCGGCAAATCTGTCCAGCGCATGGATCCCATAGACAGCGTCTTTTCAAAAGACTGAGACAGAGCATGATTCTGATTCGCTCGTGCACCAGATGTGGATGAATAGACTCCGTTCCTATCCGAAACGCCGATTGTGTCTCCTTCCACAATTTGCCTCGGCGGCGTCTTATTGGGAGACGAGGGCCGTCGTGATCTGGAATTACTGTGAGGGGCTTGTGATCATTACAAGTGAGATGAATTTGCTTTTGAATTGTGCATTGAGAGCCCCTGCTGCGATTGTAGTTGACGACATTACAATTGCGCTTAAAGGTGATGTTGAAGATGACGCGGAAGGTTTAAAATGTTGCGGGCAAGACATGCAGGAAGAGGATGTTGTAAGTCGGTGGCGTTACTCGGAAACAATGAAAGAGCATTATAATGGAGAGCTGGCGAGCGTCGCTAGTTAAGATGATATTGGTTGTACAGTTCTTGCTTTTGAAGCGGTTGCTCCTTTTGAATCAAAGTACTCTGCGATACGTTCGGCGGAGCGCCCATCTGGAGGTTGGGCGAGGCTGAGGCAGGCGGAGTATGATGCCTACGCGTGTTGACTTGTGTGGAGAAGGGGAAAGCAGAGGTTTGGGTCTGTTGAGAGGGAAGGATGGAGAAACCGGACTTGCCTCGCAAGCAGATGAGCTGTCTGCTGAGGGTAGCAAAGATTTGGAGGTGATAGTTCTCCGCATCAAATGCTCCAGAGTGACAGCTTGAAATTTGGCCACGCAGGGATAAGTACCAAGCGATATTTGGTAGAGCTGATGTTGTTGTTACGAAGGTTGCAAATGGGCGCCATTTTGGTCCGAATATCGCCATGCAGAGAAGAGGGAGGGCAGTGGATTTCGAATTGTGGACGCGTAAATGGAAGCTTATGATCGAAAGAATGCAAGCCGCTTGGAATGTGCCTGCCGCTGTTTCGGTTGCGGCTGAAACGACTGCGGCGGATGCTTTTATTGTTGTGATTGCGATTGCTTTTGCAAAGACAGTTTTTGCTGTTGCCAGAGGAAATTTTCGCGGAGGTGCTGAGGCTCAGGTTGGAAAAAGAAGTGCTGCTGGAAGAGTGATGGATGAGACTGCATAAGTGGATGACGAATTTGATGCTGCGAAGTGTTGTGCGGAGGTTGGGCGGGCTGCACGGAGATGTTGGTAGTCACGAACGCCGGTGAAAGCGATGCAGCGGCAGGCATGAAAGGCTGGTCACGAAGTTGCGGTTTTCGTAGCGTCTTATTTGCCGTGGTGGCAAGCGAAACTAACAGATGCTGTGGGGCACCATGATCAGAGGCACACGGCACTGCTTAACCATCGGATCGCACTCCATGTGCACAAGACACATGAGCGTGAGAAAGACCGACCAGGCTTCGCGCTTCCAGTAAACCTCCGAACGCACTCATTTTATGGAACGTTCGAGGACTTTTAAGTGCAACCACCCTCCTAGTACGCTCACAGTACCCCATTCGTCTCTATTTGAGCCCCGGTTAACCTCCAAAAATTGAAAATATTTCTTGTAAAGCCAATCTTAAACATCTCTCACTCCCCTCCTTTGGCGGCCTCATCCCACTGCCCCTCAACGCTCGCTGCTACTAACAATGCCCCTCGTATCGGCTCGTCTTGTGTGAGTCGGCAAAGCATCCGCCCTACCCTACCGTTGGGTTACCCTCGTGCGGGCGTGAATCTCCATCCCGAGGTTCGTTGTGTTCAGTTCTTCGTCTCCCTGTTTTCTCCGTAGTGGTTCCCTTTATTGTCGTTGTTCTCGTTATCGTTATTTTCTGTTTTCGACTCCCAGGGTTGTCTCTGTTATTGCTCTTCTCCTTGCCGTCGTCATTTTGCAGGCTTCTCTGGCCTGTCTTTGCCTTCTCGCTTTTCATCCCGGTCTTCGTCTCTGGTTTCACTGGTTCTTCCGTATTGAGATTCGGATTTTCACATAGAGTTGCTTTGAAACTGTCGTTGCTATGCATACTGTGTGATACGGCGCCAGGTTCTTATACTCCTACGGCCCTAAGGCAATCGTTTAAGAGTAAGCTGTTTGTAGCTGCTCTTTTAACATTTTTTGTGACTACTAACTTTTTGTTCGTTCTATATCAAATGCCAAGATCTTTTATTTCATCTAGTGAGTATTTGTCCGTCGTGCACTTAAAGAAGCGCCCAGAAAAAGTACCAAATTTTGATTTGCAGATAAAAAAGTGAGATGTGCAGCCATTTGATATCGCACGCAAGCGTTACATTTTTGGCGTAGCCACTCAGAAGAAAAAGCTCCGTCGTAATGTTTGATCGGGTATACGAATTTTGGAATGCTTTCATATTGGGGAACTCAAAGTCTAAATCCACCGCACGCTTGAAAATCATTACGCCGGCAGTTTACGATCGCAGAGCTTTGCCCCGTGTAGAATATGACAACTTAGACTTATTCGGCAAGGTTTGCGATTTGTAGTCCTGAGAAGCCTAAAATTTTGGCCTCTACTACGGGAAAGCTGTAATTATTGTGCGACAATTTGGAAGAAAAACAATACTATGTTTTAGAGCACATGGGTTTTTTCTTTATGTCTATGGTTTGGTTTCTTCTTTGTTTTGTTTCCGATTTTGTTGTTTGCCTTTTGTTGTTTTGTATCTACGCATGTTTATATTCGGCTAGTGCTTTTTTGTCCAACTAGACGGGTACTGTACGAGAAAAATCATTGTTCTTATCGTTTTTGTCGCCTTTGGCTGTAAGCGATGACGCCATCACCAAAATGGCCTTTTTAAATGTCAACGGGGCTATAGAAGGAAAGACAGCTGTTTCCGGATCTTCAGCGGATCATCGCCAAATATAGTAACTATTTCGAGGGAGAAGTGGTAATGGAGTAGGGTTGAGATTGGGTGCTGGTTGGGTCACATCATTTGAATCCGAAAAAACTAGTGTGGGCCACAATATTTCAATTTACGTATTTAGTGTGGTTCCATGATTGATGTGGCGCACTTTAATATGTTTTTCTTCCGCGGAGAAGAGGCTTCATCAAATGATGTGGCCCACTTTAAATGGGGGGGGGGGGGAGTGTACTGGAAAGTCGAGATTTTGCTCCTCGAATATCTTCGTACACACACTCTTAGAGTGTGAAAAGTGTGTACGAAGTTTCGAGGAGCAATATAGTGGTTAGAGGGCTACCCTTAGTAGAGTGTAAGAGTGCGAAGGCTCCGTAAGAGTGTGCGTACGAACCCGATGTTAACGCGACTGCCTCTTTTGCTCTCCTCGCCGTTGCTCCACTTCTCAGCACAAACGATATGCGTCCCAAACAATAGCGACCACCCAACCATCACTACATGCAGTTCCAAGCCCTCTAATCTTTCCCGTCGAGCTGTTCTTTCTGCCCTCTCTCTTATCCCAATTACTCTTATTCACAGCAGAACATCACACGCTCGAGAACGCTGTTTACCAGAGCAAGCTGCAGAACAAGTTATATCTGAAGCCCAATACCCACAGCAATGGCCCTACACGCGCACCGATTTCAAACGATTCGACGAGACGCCCGACGCGCAATTCTACTCCAACCCACGAATCACCCGTCACATAGACCGTGACGCGATTGCAGCCCTGACCAACTACTACGAAACCATCTTGCTTCCCGGCAGATCCGACGTACTAGACTTGTGCTCCTCAATAGAGTCGTACATGCCAGATAGCTGGCCGTCCAGAAACTCCGTCATAGGTCTCGGCATGAATCAAGTCGAACTCTCACGAAACCCAGCTCTCAGCTCGTATGTCGTTCAAGACCTTAACCAACAACCCCAACTACCATTCGAAGACGCCTCATTCGACCTCGTCTGCTGCGCAATGAGCATTGATTACATAACACAACCACGGGAGTTAATGTCCGAAGTGTCTCGAGTATTGAGGAAGAATGGTATCGTGGCGTTCAGCTTCAGTGATCGAGTGTTTGCTACAAAGGCCATCGCACTCTGGATGAGCAGCGGAAATGAAGACCATATTTACACGGTAGCGTCGTATTTCTACTACACGCCCTCTCTTACGGACATTGACGCCGTTGATATTTCCCCTCGGAAGCTCGGCACATGCAGTGGTGATCCGTTGTATGTTGTGACGGCCCGACGCGTATAAATTTTACCCAATCGCGGCACATGAGGCTGGCTGAAGGCTGTGTGTCCTTTTTCAACGTGACCATCGTTGCTGTCACCTTCAACCTGGGGATATGCAGCCTGTTCGGCCATTGAAAAGCCAGTTAGCAAAACGAGTTGTACCTATCAGCATGGATTTGATATGTGGACATGGAATTCAGCCTCCGTTCATGACGGTCATGAACACAAAACCACTGATGCCTGTCAAAACACCCCACACTGCGCCTATTTTCAAAACAGCAGCCTCACCAAACCTATCACTCACCCAGCCGGTATATCTGCGCATGAAACAAGCCAACATATGGTTAGATAAACTCGCGAAAGAACAGAAAAAGCAAGACACGATCGATACGGGATCGATCTGTTAGGACGCCAAACTTACGTTGTATCAATAAGTTGCGGAATAACCGCAAAACAGTTAAGAGCACCAAGATATTTGCCGCGATTAGTATCGTCCGAGTATTCGACTGTAAGACCAGTCGGTAAGGTAAAATGAGCAGCTTCGGGAAAGGCGAGCATGATAACCATGAACTGTCCGATAAGCAGCGATTTGGTGCCATTAAATATGGCCAACAAGATACCATACACGCCGAAACAAAGTCCCATTAACTTGCCCGCACTGACAAAACGGAGCAGAAACGGATACACGGCAGAGAAAAGAATCTGCACAAGAGCACGAATGAGACTTGCTTTGCCGTATATATTGACGCCCCGTTCATAGACGGCTTCGCTATCAGAGCCTTCTGGTGCGTTTGGATCGCCACCAAGAACAGAGGCGCCCAACCAGCTGGATAAGTTGGGCATTGTACAAAACAGCATAAAGAATCCCAAAGCATACGTACCGCCAATTCGCCACATCCAGCCAGGAAGCGATTTGAGATAGTTTAAAATGTTAAACGAACGCGACTCTGCAGCCTGGTCGTCAACGCGTTCCAACGGTTTTTCCTTACCAAGTACCAACAACACCATAACGGTGGACGAGTACAGTAAAGCGGCGAGAAAGTAGCACGAACGAATGTGAGACACTGGCTTTTCATAGGAATCGACCAGCGCATTGGCGGCCAGATCGCCCAGGGAGCCAATGACGACAGAGGCACTCTGCACTCGGTGCTGCTCATAGTGCGGCAATAAATCAGCTTGCAACGCGCGAACCGGCCACATGGTGGTATTAATGGCAAGATCGAGCACGCAAAACGCAATAACAGCGACGACGCAACTGACGACATGATGAACAGAAGAGCCCTTTGCGGCGAAAATGGCCGCAATCTGCGGCGCGTTTGAAAATGTCAGCATACCAAGTACGGTAGAGATCATTCCCGCAATGATAAAAGGACGGCGTCTACCAAGCGATGACGTGCAGGTATCCGACAAGGCGCCCACAATGGGCGCGACAATAAGCCCAGATAACGGACCGACAATCCATACAAGATGGCTGACAAACTCGCCGGCGTTCAGACCCGCCTCGAAGAAGGGCGTGACGGTGGCAAACTCGAGCGCCCACGCTCCGCTTATGCCGAAGTTTGCAACGCACAAGAGATAAATGTACGTCCAAGAAGCACGTTCGCGCGGAAACGGCTCTGGTTGAGCAGACGGATTGGACAGAAGCTCTGCTTCCAGGGCATGGGGAGACTGCTGAGGCTGCTCCTCGTCGTCAACAGGGAGCGGCTTGTAGGACGCATCGGCGTCTACGGTGCCCATGGCGATGCAATAGCTCGTCGGTGCCGCGACGCGCGCGGCGCGGAGTGGGCGGAGGTGACACGCGCGGTGGTGCGCGAGGCGGTGAAGCGGAAAGCATGTGCCGCGCTGACAGCGCGTGTCCACGTCATCAACGTGGCTGTCGAGCAGCACGTGTAGCGTACCTGTGTGCGATCTGCGGCTGTGGAAGCTGCGGATTGGCGCCTGTTGTCCTGGTTGCTCATCGACGTCATGGGTGAGCGACTACACGTCATCGTTTTGCGCGCCGTTTTCCGTTCACGTGAAGGCTGGAGAATGTTGGAGAACAATGTTGGAGAGGAAGGCTGAAGAAGGGGAAGACTGGAAAGGAAGAAGATCGAGCCAGGAGCCATCTATGCTGCCGGCGGAAACCGGCAGCCGCGCCGTGCGCAATGGGGCATCAAGAGCGGTGCGAATACGGGAGCTAGAACACGCCAGGTCTCGCCGCGGTAAGCGTCGTTTCACCGCGAAGACGTGGTGGTGCTCCCTCTCGCTCACTGCCATGCTGAGTCGCTCTTTCGCACTCTTACTTGCGTCCGTCCATCCGTCTTGTCCGACTTGTCCGACTTGTCCGACCGCCCTCAAATAGCTGCCACTCCTGGCCCTGTCCACTACGCGAAAAGGACACCTACTCCAAACTCTGTTGCGTTCACCGCATCCTTTCTGATAGTTGTTCGCCACGTGCTGCAGCCAGTGCTGACTTGCCCCTCGATGTACATCATTTCTTCACGCAGCGTTTGATTGATCGTTATTCTCTGCACCACAACAGCCGTACACCAATTTCCCCTCGCCCCTTCCGCACTCCCTCACTGCTCTTAAGCCGCAGAATCCGTTTGTCTTGTCGCGATCGTCTACCCCACCCATTCTACCCATTAGCTTCACAGTCGCCCATCAAGCATGAATTACTCAAATCACCCACATCCTAACTGTCTCGCATGCGAACAACCTACTTCCCCCTCCGACACCACACGACTCTCCCCCTGCAACTGCTTCCCTTTCCACGCCCACTGCATCTCCAACCACGAACTTCGCACACGGCAAGCGTCCAAAACTGCCTCACTTCATTGTCCGATCTGCCACACCCGCGTCGCCTCTATCCTCCAATCGCGACGATACTCTCCACCGACATCCAGGCCACCCTTCACACCGTCTTCCATCACTCATTCGAACCGCATTCATCCCGCACAACCACCACCTACCTCGCCGAATTGTATGCCGTACATACCTCCGCCTCCTCCACTCACCGACTACGTGCTACCACCACCGCCGAATGCGTTTATGTATGGCATACAACCAACCGCACCGCCACCTACTCCACCACCCTCTAAATCCATGTTCATCCCCCAGCCTGTTTTACCACAGCTCTCCGATAAGATCCGCGTGTACTCGGACATGGTACTGCCGCCCAACGGCCCTCAGTCTCGACCTATGATTCATGATTCAGGTAGTTGTCGATTTCAGTTTTCTGGAAGTATAAATATTATCAGCACTCATGATGATCCTACGTCGGTTAAGGAGCGAGTTCAGCCGGGTAGGACGCAACAGCCGCAGCACACGCAGCCGCAGCAGGCGAGGAGGAGGAGGAGGAGGAAGAAGACTAGGCATGCTGAGCTTTACTGGCCCCGTCTTGTTGTTGTATTTGCCGAGAGACTTTGCCGCAAGAGGACATGACACCTCCACACCACACACACACGTACACTTCTCATTGTGTGTTTTGTTTCCTTGTTTGATATGTAGTTTTTTGTGATGTTCTTCTGCTGCTCGTCTGCGTTATAAGCGAAGTTACTGTTTGTATGTTTCAAACACAGCTACGGCTTATTATGTACGAAACTTCCTTTGTTTGACTATAGGACTTTGTCATGAATAAATGTGTTTACCGTTTGTACCTTTATGTGGTGTCCAGTAAGTGTGCTTGTTTGGTAAGCGTATTTTTGTTGGGGGAAACCCTCGTTCAGCTACGTTCTCTCCACGCCGTGGAGATTACGGGGGTTGCCGTTGACGTGTTCATTTTTTCACTGCGGAGGGTTTTCGCTCACAGGGTTTTGTCTTCCCAAAGTAATGATGGAACCGCTTTGCCAATGGCATGTTCAGTTTCATGTTCAGGGGAAGCAGCCAATGTTTCACAGCAATTCTTTTGACCGAAGCGCGTCCGCTTCTGCAGTGCTGGAAAGTAAAACTGCTTTAGTGGAAGCTTAAGCAACGCTTCATGTGTTTTGATTTAGTTGTCAGCGGGAACGTTGACAGAATCATAGGAGATTCTCTTGCACATGCGTTCATAGTGTTTGTGCTACAGTGGCAACTTCTTCAGCATGGTTACGTAGACCGACCGACAACGATATTTTTGTGTTCCGTTTCTCAAGATAAGCAAATGATGCAATCTGGTATTTTAAAGTGTACACGCAATTTTGTAGTCACTTTCGTACGAGCACTGTGTAACAATACATGGCTATGCTGGGCAGACAAGTTCGAAAAGAGTACTGAACTGGCTCTTCCTCCGCTCACCTTCAACCCCGATGAATCTTCATTGCTAGCTCGTCATCATGGCTGTGTCACGCAAGAGCATTTTGCATATTCCGCTGCTACGGCCCGGAAACTGCCGTGGAAGCTAGCTTTAACTCTGGCAGTCAGTGTTAAAGGACCAGAGCTGCGGTGGTGGAGGCGCCATATGGAAGGCCAAGTACGGACAGACAATGTCTCTGCTATATTCGCGCACTCTTACCTTAGTACGTGGTACGGTTTAATTCTTGTGGTCAACTTTCCCTTTCTCAGAAAACGCGGCAACATCTCTGTGCGAGGGTGAATGCGTAGGCATCAGTGAGCCTCTTTCAGATTCTTAGACTGGTCTCCCAGAGGCTCACTGTCTTCCTTCGTCGCCTGAGGTAAAACGAACGAACGAGACCTTTAATTAATGGCATTTGAAAGCCCCGTTGTACTAAGTGGACACGCCTATTCCTCGCTAGCCAGAGTTCGATAGCTTGAATAAATTTTCTAGCTGCTGAGAAAATTTATTCCATCATGGCGTCCACTCACAGTCCGTGACAGATTGACCACACGTAGAATAGTATTCAATGTGTAGACATAAATCCAACTCAAACTTGATTAGTAATGCCTGTGTGCATTATACTGGAATTCTACCTCGCCACTTACGTCTTCTGTCCTAAAAATCGTAAGTGAAATATTGCTGGAAGAGTCCACTCAGTACTACTGAGTCAGTACTACTACTGACTCAGTAGACTCTACTGCACAGCAGGGCAGAACAGTAGACTCTCCCAGCAGACCTAAAAATGGGAGAGGCTCGTGGAGGTTCGTAGGAAAAAACCTGCTGTAAATTTTATAAACCCAACATGCAGCAGTCTTGTTGCACAAACCACCTGGTGGGCGTTGAAGTACAGTTCTCACAGAGTTCGTTCGTTTGAGATTTACTTCTTTTCCACTCCCTCTGGCGCACTTATCTTGCCCCCTGGCGCATCTATCTCACTCTCTGGCGCACTTATCTCGCCCACTGGGATACTTTTCTAACACAAATTCTCTGCTACGTCTTACTCATTGACATCGTTATGCTCTTCTTTTCCTCTGTTTCATAGCCATCTTCTGCTGCCTCTACGTACGCTAATCTAAGTTGGACTCCCGTTTTTTTTGACATAAAACGTTTCATGTTGTTGGGGATTGATAATGTCATCCAACAATCATTCTTTGCAAGGATCTTCTTCTGCGCACGGTTCACGAACAGGACGCAAGCGAAGCTGGTGGCCTACCGAATGCTTCTCGCTTCAACCAGGGAATGAAGGGAGTGGCTCTGTTGACAATGTTTACACTACATGCGATGGCTGCGGATGGCAATCCAGAGCTGCTACACCTAACGCAACCCAATTGGGACAGCATCTGCTCCAATGCACTTTTACTACGCCTGCAACATTAGGGAGACTCTTGAAGACGCCGTCGTTGCTCCGCGCGTATAAGAAACGAGGAAGTCCAGGCGAATGTTTTGACGTCCCGATCACGCCTTTGAAGAGAAAATCGTCATCATGCGCTCCTTTACAAGGACAAAACCTCTCCAAGCGACATCCGGTTTCGACGAGTGCGGTGGTTTCGACAGCAGACAGATCAAATTGGGAGAACGACGAGATTGAAATGGACGAGAAGAGATCCCGATTGATCGAGCTCGTGACTCGTCTAGTTGTCAACCATATGCTTCCCTTTAGCATACTAATGCGGAGGCAAAAGAAGAATGAATTGTTAGAGATCGTGAAGCTGTTAGACGCACGTTTTGTTGCTCATGTACCTACTGCGGCTCAAGTTGGTGGGAAAAGGTTAGAGGCTTACTATCAGAAGAGACTTTCGACAGTCAAATCTACCATAACAGCGTCTCTTCACCAAACCTATGGCACACTAATTTTCGACGGATGGACGGACGCGAATTCGGAAAACGTCGTCAATGTTCTTTTGACAATAACTGGCATTGACAGGGCTCGGCAGACTTTCTTTTTGAAGTCGGTCTACACTGGCTCATCGAGCTGCGATTCAGAGCTCTATGCCAATATTGTGAGCTCCGTTTTTTCTCAGTTTGGAGAAATGAGGCAAGTATGCGCCATCGTAAGCGACAACGCGAGCTCTTGCGTCAAAGCAAAAGAGGAGCTTTCACGTAAGTTCGACCACCTTGTCGCGGGCCAGGATCAAACGCATGTAGCCAACCTATTGATGCAAGATGTCGGGGACTTGCCGTGGATTGGTGACATACTTTCCGCTGTTTCGGGGATCGTTACTGACCTGCGAAAGCATGCGAAGTTATATTTTCGATATAAGCAGCTGAAAGAACAGCACAACTCTGGCCTACGAAATACTGGATACACCACATCTGTCAGGGAGCTGGATCAATTTGGACGCATTCAACCGTTGAGAACGGCAGTGTTACCAATGCGGATGGCCCCTATTCGCTTCGCAAGTTCTGAGAGCATGCTGCAGTCGTTTATTCGAGGTAAACCTGTTTACCAAAGCCTGGTAGATTGTCCTGACTTTAGGACCAATCTTTATGGGGGCCGAAACGAGCACAAAAGGGACATTTTCGAAAGTTCTGTCAGAGACAACTCATTGTTTGAAAAGGGTCTTGACATATACCACGTGCTTCGTCTTATGCGACACTATCTTCGTATATTTGATGACGATGGCTCCGTCATATCGGAAGTATATCCGGCGACAAAGCAATTAGAGCAGCAGCTTTCCAGGCTGCCTATCACTTCTTTTTTCACGTCCGAACGTCGGGAAGAAGTCATGAGTGTGTTTCGCCAAAGATTAGCAGGAGGACCGCGCAAGATACCGCTTCTAGTCCCCTTGCATTATGTGGCTTACTTCATGGATATAAGAAGTCTCCATGATGATTATTCAGACTACACAGCTCACATTCTTAAGCATATGAGGACTTTTGTTAAGTCCCAAATCTTTCCACCGACTCTGAAGCTCCCAAGCGCCGGAGGGGAGGATGGAGCACTAGTACGCCTTTTCGAGGCCTTCACGTTTGTCCGGTTGTCGTGGACAGCGCAATCAAGACGTCCTGAGCGCCGAGAGGTGTTAATGGCGTTTAAAAACATTCCTGTAGTGTACTGGATGCAGCACAAGGACAACCAAGCTTTGAGAGAATTTGCGTTACGGGTTTTATCCGTAAGCCCGTCGTCTTCAAGCGTCGAGCGCAGTTTCAGTATTCAGGGCAGGATTCGTACATCGACACGCAATCGTTTGCATCCCTTGAAAGTGGAAAAGATGATCTTTTGCGCTTTCAATGAAGCCCTGACCTCTACAGAACGGCGCCCCCGAGATCGAATATCAAGGTCTTACTCCACGAGCGTAGCACCTCCTCCAGGAACCAGTGATTCTACCCAAAACTTTGTATCATACTTCGGTGTGGATTCAAACATGGATGGAAACGTCGAGGAAGGGAACAACGAAGAGGACATTGTAGATTGGGAGGTTAACGAAGGAGAAATCGATCTACCAGAAGCTACAGTTATGCGTTCATTGTTCAATGATGGCGACGATTAAGGGTAACAGAACCAGTCTGTTTAGCGTTCACTGAAGACGCCAATGCGTGGCCTTCAATGATGGAAGACAAGCAGGGATTCTGCTCTTTCTAAACCTGAACTTGAGACATATCTGCGAGGCCATCTGAAATAAGTCAGCGATCAGTACGCTCAGAACTTGTTCCATTCTAACACGGTGAACATGATATATCGGCACTACTGATGTAATTAGAGACGAAGAGCGAGAAGGAGGTGAATGAGCGGCGGGATATTAAGGGCTACCGTGGGCTTGAGCAGTAGATACTGAACGTGGCACAGTCACAATGAACGACGCGTTCGAGACGCCTCTCGATGTAAAGCTTTAAGACAACTAATACAAAGTTTGTGTAGATTACAATGACGATAAACGATGACCGAACGCGCCCGAACACCTTCTACTGAAACCAATCCCCTTATGAATAACAGATTCTAAGCAATAAAAGTCAACCTACGAGGCCACCGTGGCGCTACGGCGGCAGGAAAAGGGCGCAAAGAAAGAGATTTGACGAAGCGCATACGTGATTTTGGTTCGCAAAGGCACTGTGCGACCGTCAGGTAGCACCATCTGTCAAAACGCAAGTCGGGACAAATGTGCGGTTGAGGCTAAGATCCTTCTTGACGTGAATTGGCTCCCGAATGTGGTGATTCTGCGTAACCGTTTGGAGTATGGGACAACGTGGCGATTGGCGGCGAGGAGCGCGGCGACAAAGAGGAAGTAGATGATGTGTGCGAATGCGAGCCAAAGAGTTGCTCGTTTTTAGAAGACGTCATCAGGGATGTGAAATGCTGCTGCGATTGCTGAATTCCTGGCGCTGAACTGGTGGGCGGTTGCAAGTTTTGCGTAGTGTCGCTCAGGCACCCACCAGGATTGTGACACGAAGTCGAAAGTACACCGGAAGAGCAGGTGCAGCGATTGGTAGCACAAAAACCTCTTTTGTAAAGAGGACTGTTTGTGGGTACGTTTGGGCTTGTAGTAGAAATCAAACGGGTATTGTGGCCAAGAAGACGCGGAGACTGTGATCGGAGTTTCCGTCGTGAAATGCGTCTGCGTTTGGTGGGTTCACGCATGACTTGTATGAAAATAAAACGATACAAAGGGCAAAAAACGCGGAATGAGAGTTGAGTGTTAATGAGCGGAGCTACACATTCGTTCAACTGATCGACGCTTGTATAACTCAGTTTTGTCGCCACAGTGTGGCGGCCACACGCACTGTGAGGGCAGATTGCCGTCGGTACTGTCGTGTGTGCAAAAAAGTAGGTCATATACCAATGGTCAGCAAAGCTGACGATGGGTGTGGATCTCAATTTGAGAATCTCAAGTTGAGGTCCACAACCTTTGTCAGCTTTGCTGACCAGTGAGATTCTCAAGTGGTCATACTAGCAGCGTATTTCATGTTTGGTGCCACCAATGCTGACCGGACTTACGAAGATAGGTTTCTAGACGCATACAAGACGAAAAGTCGAACTTTTTTTAATCTTGTCCTCCAAAGTAGATGAAAAACGATACAGACGATCGCCACTGACAAAGTTTTTGTACTTTGTCAAGTCACGGTAGGGGTGACGAGAAAATTTTTGGAGGACGTGCCACACTGTCGCTAGCCCTGTGACAAAAATTGTAGAACCTCAATTGAAGCCAAAAATTTGAAATAATCACGTAAAAGCTAAACTTTTTGTTTTTGAGAACCAAAAAGCGGACCAAAAGACTCGAACCAATGCAAGGATTTTGTTATCACGCCCAGTGGCCACGTAGCAACCATGCCCACAGACCGCCGTCGGATGGGCGGCCACCGTTCCTGCCTTGTCTCAGATTTCAACTTCAAAGCAAAAGAATGTCATGCTTTCCTAGTTTCAAAATTATTGACGCGTACCTTTTCAAAATTTTGAGTATCCGTACAATTTGGCTCAGTATTCTACAAATCCAAACAATCATCACAATATTTTCTAAAAAATTCTACATTTTATATAATATTCTACAAAATATTTTAATGCAATTTACATATTTGTGCTACTTCCACATGATATCAAACATTAGCATCAAAAGAAAACAAGCACTCGTAGCATACAGAAATAACTTTTTCACCGTCATAGAAGTCTATTTCAATTGCATCTAATACACATCATATGCCTATAACTGCTACACGTAATCAATTTTTTTTTAGAGTAATGGTTACTTGAAAAAAACCTTTTATTTTGAACTCAAATGAACGAAAACCTGAGTCGCGACATATATTGCAACATTATATTTCTTCTACATCATCCATACTGTACGTTTTCCCTTTTCCTAGTTATAAATTATGAATTAAAGCATCTTGACCCAATGAAGTAAAATAGCAAAATATTTATTTACTGCGGTGTTCATCTCCACCGGCACCAAAAACGAAACAAACTTTTAAACAAGTTCAGGTTTCCGAACTAAACGCATGCAATTTGCTTTAAAAATTACAACCTGTTCAACTTACCAAAAACAAATAAGCATCTACGTCGGTCGCAGCTAAAGCCTTCAAATCGATATTCTCGGCGCCAAAAAACCGAAACACCCACAATTTCCGTCGTCATCTATGAATATTACATCTTTCATTTCTTTGAGTGACCCAATGATAGTACTTTCTTCTTACAAATATCTTATGTTCCAAACAAAAGACAAATTTGTAGTGCAACGCGATTGTGGGACTTCTTCGCTGATGCGATTCATAATATGCACGGCGATGCCGGGAGGTGGTGGCACACAGTATGAGTAGCTGGTGATATTAGCCCATTCCTGGGTATACTTAATATTAGAATTAATGTTATGAGGTGCACGGTTTAGCCGGTGAGTCACACACGTGTTGGAGGTTTGCACCCATTCATTGGGGTATTTGAAGTAGATATTTGTAGCATATCTGCTGTACCACACGGACAGTGGACCAACCTACTGCAGTACTTGATAAGTTGAGCTGCACCCAGTGCTGGGAAAGTAAACGGAACAACCGAGTGTTCGGCTCTGATGTTTCACCATTGGTGACCGATCCCCTTCTCCCGGAGAGTCGATACCTTGTGCAGAGTTCATCATCCGCCTCGCGGCATCATTAACACCACTACCGCTTTCGCGTGTTTACTTTGTGTGTGTTTTCTTTATTTCTGTCCCTGTTATACAGGTAGCACTACTTGTTGTACCGGTGCATACCGTTCGTGGTTCGACACACTCGCGTAGGCTATTACCGCTCTCGCGTGTCATCGCCACACTCGTGGATACCGCGTGCTACGCACGTGACGCTACTGCCGACTCGTGTCGTGTGTTCTCTACCGCTGGACGCTTCTTCTTCGCCGCTTCGCTCCCTCCATTACTTGGGAAGGGTCGACCCCGGTCTTACAGCCGGCATTGCCGTGTCTTACCTGTGGGAGCGCTCTACTGCTGTGCTCGCCTCTTGAGAGAGCGTCTGAACCGCCTTGAAACCCGGAAACCGGAAACAGCCTGTCAAGTCGTCTGACGCCCCAGTGACTGGGCCCTCATCTGCTCCTTTGGAGGGTCTTATACCCGCTTTCGCGGCGAAGGATGCGCTCGTAAACGAGTTGGAGACTCAAGTTCGTGTGCTTGAGGCTCAGACTGCTGTCATGAGGAGTTCTCATGAAGCACTCGTTTCCGAGGTCGACACACTTCGTTTGAAGGTTGACGCAGCCCTCAACGGAGGTGCATCAGATGATCTACGTATTTTACGGAAGGATGTTAATGCCCTGTTGGAGGTTCTTCAAGGATATCCCAGTTTCACCGAGGAGGTTGACACGAAGTTCATTCGGATTCTTGGCCGTCTTGAGACGTTAGAGGCCACCATCCGTGAGGATGACGGCCCTGCTGCCGCTCCTGCGGGAGTGTCTCGTCGTACACGTGACCGGAAGTCCGGGAAGAGTCGCTCTAAGAAGAGGAATGTTGACGAGTATGACTCGGATTCGTCACAGTCCTCTGGTATTTCAAACCGCTCGGCGGGTTCCTTATCATCGAGCTCGTCAAGTGACGGTGAACGTCGCGCTCGTTCTACGCGTTCGCGGAGTTCTACGTCCACCTATGATGTTGTTGGTACCCGGAAACAGGGTCTAAAGCACTCAGGTTTGAGGGAACTGGAGCCGACGAATCCCTTGTTCAAAAGGTTGTTATCTTACCAGTATTACCGTTTGGAAGATTCAAGTGTGAATCGGACGCCCCGTGGCACAGATAAGGTGAACGACTGCATCAAACGCATGTCCTTAACCTTTCGCAACCAGTTGTTCACTGGGGAGGATCCCATTCTAGTGCTTGACTTTCTTTCACGCTTTGTAGCGGAGGCTGGCATCCTCGGCATGAGTGAGGGGCAAGCTTATGTTGCCTTACCGTATTTTCTACGTGGACTCGCTGAAGATCAGTATAACTCTGTAAGAGATTCATCTCGCGCCTCTGAAGGAGGGGTCACCTGCTGGCCCGAAGCCGTGCAGTATTTGTTGCGCTCGTATGCGACAAATACCCCTATCGAGGAAGCAATCACCGCGTTGCGGGAGACGAAACAACGCCCAAAGGAGTCGGAGACCGAGTACTCGGTACGCCTGAATAAGGCATTCCACCGTTGTGGCAATTTTTACTCGTCAAACGAGCGCTGTACGCTGTTTATCAACGGATTGAATCCGTCTATTCGTACTCTGGTTGCCCAGCGACGGGAAGAACAGAAGAAGACTACCTACCTGGAGTTAGTCCAGTACGCGAAGGCGGAGGGAGACGCCTTGCGCGCACGCAACGGGTACCGGGTTTCAACCAAAGCGTTGCACCTCGAAGGAGAGTCGTCATCAGCTTCACTGCTACCGCAGGACTTTTCTGGCCACGATGTGGATAACTTACATCTCGCACAGGTGGACCTGGATTCTATCCCGACTACGGAGTTGCCTTCTACTTCAGAAGCTTCGTTGAAGACGGAAGATGCGCTGCTGTACGCAGACCGTCCCCGCGTTCGCGGTCCTCAAGTACCCTATTCCGGGAGTCGTTACCAGCGACCTGGTTGGGTAGACCCGCGAACGGTGAAGTTTCAAGACCCACGGAGTTCCGGAAGACCACCTTTGATCTGTTTCACGTGTTACAACCACGGTCATGCAGCTCCAAACTGTAACCTCTCGATGAGGGAAATGCCCACGGTTGTGGCGAATTTTGAAGCGCTGACCCCCGCCGAACAGGCGTCTGTGCCGGTAACCGCTTATCTGCGGGCGAAAACCGACTTTCCTCGGAGAATTTCTGCCGCAGAAATAGCTGCGTTACTGCACTCTGGTTCGACCCAGGTCAATGTTTCACCGGCTCAAGCCGTGGCGGCAACCGCTGCTGCGGGTAGTTCTGTCGCTGTTCCACAGGAATCTGTGAAGATCCCTGCTGCACAGGACGCCGTTCCCGTTGGAACGGATGGAACTCAGTTAAACTGAGTATGGAAGTCTCCAATGGAGAGGCGCCCTAGTCGAGGTCTACGGCGCCCGAGGCGTCACCGCCTCGCTCCCAGGTTAAAGTCCTTTCGAGGAAACAGACCGTCTTAGACGTGGACTCTACCACCATTGGTGTGTTACGTCGCCCGTGGATACGGTTCAGGAACAACCGCATCCTGGATCGAGTCATGGTAATGGCCAAGCGAAACTACAAGATCTTTGCTAACCTTGGCCTATCCACCCAGTATATGGGGCGTCATCTCTCTGTCTTGGATACAGGTGCTGGCCCCACCTTCATTGTTGAGTCGTTACTACCGCCGGAAGTCCGTTGTCGAATCCGCCATGGACCCGTCATGGACGTGGCAGATGCTAACAATAACCCGTTACAAACGGCTGGAATGGTTTCACTGATTGTCAGGATTGCTAACTGCATCGAGCAGGTAGAATTCATCGTCTGCAAGACGGTCGCTGCCCCTGTCATTCTAGGGTGTGACTTTTGCGACAGATATGTCGAAGCCATACGACCGCGTGCTCGTGAAGTGGAAATGGAAGATGGTTCGGTTGTACCGATTGTTCGTCGCTCATTACGCCGAGCGTCAGCTAAACTGGTACCACTACCCGCTCCTCTACAGGATTCCTCACCTCCGAAGGAGTCGCCGAAGCTCCGCGTAGCGCGTGCAATTTCTATTCCGCCAGAATCCCAGGTTTGGGTTGATGTTACCGCCGCACCGCGTGGTTTTCGGGTTGTTGAACCATTGAACTCGTTATACGAGAAGTATCAGGTCGCGTTGGCGAACGGAGTTGTTCAAATGAACAGCAGACACCCCTTTCGGGTTATGTTGGCCAACTTTGGCAAGAAGCCCCAGTATCTGGTGAAGAACCAAAGAATTGGTACTGTCTTACCGCACCCTACGGCACTGATCCGCACAAAGGTGACTGCCGCCGAGATGCTCGGGATTGCTGAAGAACGCACTGGTGTGCTTCACCCTAAGGAGGGGGAGAGAGAATCGTCGCGCTCGTCTGCGTCGGACGCGTCCCAGACGGTTGAACACACGAATGACTCGGAAATTAGGACCGTTTCTACGAGTTATGACAAGATTGACCCTATCAAGGAGTTAGAAGAATTGAATCTCGGTCATGTACCGGTTTCACAACGTGAGAAGTTGCGCAACATGTTGCGAGAGTTTACACCAATGTGGGATGGTTCCCTCGGAGAGGTTTCAACTACGGAACACCGGATTGACCTCCTGCCGGAGACCAAGCCGATTGCTCAGCCCCCTTACAGGGCAGGCCCGAAAGCACGGGAAGAGGAAGAGTTTCAGATCAACAAAATGCTCCGCACTGGCGTGATAGAACCGGCTCAGTGGCCGTGGGCATCTCAAGTTGTACTGGGTCCGAAACCCGATGGGTCCTGGCGCTTTTGTATCGACTATCGTCGCTTGAACGATGTCACCGTCAAAGACGTGTACCCTATACCTCGTATGGACGATTATATCGACTCGCTTGGCGATTCTACTGTGTTCTCCACTTTGGATGCAAACTGGGGTTACTGGCAAGTACCAGTTAGACCGGAAGACCGTGACAAGACCGCGTTTACCTGTCATTCAGGATTATACCGCTCTAAACGTATGCCGTTCGGGTTAACGAACGCCCCCGCTACGTTTCAGCGTGCTCTGGACATTTTGTTAGCTCGCTTCAAATGGCGGAGTTGCTTGGTATACCTCGATGACATCATCGTGTTTTCCAACAGTTTGGACGATCACCTCGAACATGTTCGGGAGATAATGACCGCTTTGCGGGATGCTGGAATTACTCTCAAGTTGAGAAAGTGTGAGTTTTTCACTGACTCAGTGAAGTATCTGGGCCATGTCATACGTCCAGGACAGCTGCTGATCGAGGAAGCTCGCGTGAAGTCCCTCAAAGAGGCGAAGCACCCCACTACACAGACAGAGCTACGCTCCTTTCTGGGGCTATGCAACGTTTATAGACGGTTCATTTCTCGCTTCGCGAAGATCGCGGGACGTCTCAACGAACTCCTGAAGAAGGGGCAACCGCCCAAATTGGGACTACTTACCCCACGCAAGTGGAGGCTTTCAACTCTCATAAAGAGGCTGTTACTACGGCACCAGTGTTAGCGTTACCGAAGAACGGGTTGTCGTACACCGTGGATACGGATTCGAGCGATTACCAGATTGGCTGTGCTCTCTTTCAAACTACACCCGAAGGGGAACGCAAACCAATTGTCTATTGGTCTCGTACACTCAACGTGCACGAGCGCAATTACTCGGTATCCGAGAAGGAGTGTCTCGCCATGGTATGGGCTTTGCAGACTCTACGACCATATCTCATGGGTGTGCACTTTACCGTCAATACGGATTATTCCGCATTGCGTTGGTTAATGTCAGTCACGGAGCCTTCCGGACGCTTAATGCGTTGGCGTCTTCGGCTTGCCGAGTTTGACTACGAGGTCACCTATAAGAAGGGTTGTTTGAACGCGCAAGCAGATGCTCTTTCACGTTTAGGAACGGAAGGTGAAGCTGTACCCGTCCATGAGGAGGATGAAGATATCCCCTGTTTCCTCATGGAGGAGGGTAATGAAGACTACGACATCGTGTCGGACGACATCTGTGATGATTTGCTCGTCGCAGACGGTGAAGACCCGGAATCCGGTACATTCGTCCCCATTACTCCAGAAGAGCTGGTGCGGGAACAGCAATCTGGCCCGTTCTGTACGAGGATACGCGCCCAGATTAATGGCCGTGCGAAGATTCCCTTTGGGGTTAATTCTCAAGATTACCTCGTCAGAGTGGTTCGTTCTACCCCACAGATTGTGGTTACTCACTGCTTACAAACAAGGGTATTGCATCTCTCGCATCACTCGCGGATGGCTTCCCATCCGGAGGCTAAGCGGTTACACAAGACACTGCGTCGGGATTTCTACTGGCCCGCGTTAGCGTTGGACTGCTACACCACCGTGAAGGCGTGTGCACATTGTGCTCGCGAGCGAGTTAAACAGCGTCGTCATGCGAAGAAACTAACACTTTTACCCGCAAGGGCGCCATTGGAGTTTGTTGCCATTGTTATACTCGATGAGTTCTTGCGTACTTCCCGAAGAAATCGGTTCCTACTCGTTATTACGGATAGATTCAGTAAGCTAGTCCGGACAGTTCCGTTGAAGTCGATTACAGCACGCAGTGTTGCGGAGGCATTCGTTCGCCATTGGGTTATGGTCTACGGTTCCCCGGTCAATCTCCTTTCGGTTAATGGTCCGCAGTTTACTGCACATTTCTTCCAGGATGTCTGTCGGATACTCGACGTGAAGAATCTCTTCACGACGACATATCATCCCCAATGCAATGGGCAAGTCGAGCGGTTTAACCGGACAATGCTCTCCGCGTTGCGGGCTTATACTGCTGAACACCCGAAAACTTGGGATCTCTACACGGATACCGTGACGTATGCGTATAGTACGCAAGTTCACAGAGTAACTGGTTTATCGCCCTTTGAGCTCGTGCTCTCACGGACACCACCGCCAGTTGCGGTTGAACCATCAGCAAAGCTGGATACGTCACCGTCAATACGAGATCACTACTTGCAATGGAAGCAGTGGTTATCCGCAATGGTACCTGTCGCCAGGTCGTCAATGGCGAAAGAACAACACGCTTACAAGCGGAACTTTGATGCCCGGGTACGGAGACCACTACCGCCACTGAAAGTGGGAAACCTCGCCTTTGTCAGGAAGGAGTACTACAACCCTAAAAAGGAGAGGCGCCACAAGCTTTCACCCATCGCTGATGGTCCATACCGCGTTATTAGCGTGAATACGGATACAGTCGTACTGGAAGTTGGCGACGCTCATGAGCGTTTCTCCCGCGATCGCGTTGTGCAGGGCCCAACCGTGCACACGGAACTAGTTTTGGATTCACAGCAGGAACCTGGACAGACACAGAACCGAGAAATCTCGTCGCAGAACACTACACCTACTGTGGGGCTTCGCCTCCCTGCAAGGCGTCTCGCAGAGGTACCGATTATATCGTCGCAAGCCGAGATATCGGAACATACCCCGCTGGTGAAATTGCGTTTCACAGCGTCTATTACACCGTCAACAGACGTGATGACTGCTCCCCGTAACGCTCCATCTAAGGAGGGGAGGAGGATTCACGCGTCGTCGCGGAGAGTGAGTCACCGGTGTCGCTACCGTCGCAGCACCGTGATTCACGGGAAGATAATGAAGAGGAGGCGGAGTAGCCTCAGGACACCGTCGAAGACGTAGTTGCTACGGACACCACGGTCAGTGGGAAGGATCACCCGCTATCGCGTGTTGAAGTCGCGAAGGATGCGCTGCAGTCGGCCGCTGTCGCGTAGAACTCCGCGGAGGATGCACAACCTTCTACGAAGGATCGCGACCTTTCGGAAGGATACCGCACGCAACGATCGGACTCGAGGTTGTTTCAGGATACTGGTATCGCTCACCTGCTTGGGGAATTGTCGCTGAAACACGCGCCCACCGTCACGAGGACGCAGGAGGCGGAGCATCCCCTCGTTCGCGAAGTTTCATCGGCAAGGCCGGAAGTAGACGTTGGATACCCGACTTCTCGGCAGAGCACAGCTACAGCAAAGCTGGATACTACCACACGGAGTACTTCGGACGCGCAGTCGCCGCAAACCGTCGCTGATGACCGCCACACACCGCCATCGCAGGCGCTCAGTAGAGAAGTCAGGGCAGATCTCGGTATCCTTGACACTGCAGAGGAGGAAGAAGAGAAGACGCTCGCTGAAGCGGAGATCAAGCACCCCGGTTCGGGTAATGGTAGTTTACCGTTGCAACCAGCAGTGGGGAAGTCGCAAGTCGCACGTCATGACGTTTCGCTAAGTCATGACGGCGCACCGCTCGTTGGAGATACGGATTACAGCCCTGATTTAGGGAAAACGCACACTGCAGCTGCAGGAGCGCTTGCGCACCACAAATCTTGGGGCGCGCAGCGCGCGCCACACAGTGGACCAATCACAGCTCGTGGCAGTGCCACCACCGCGAACGGTCGCGTGTCGTCACGTGAACCGGCACGTGCCGTGGTGAACCATCCGCCTCCGCGTCCGCCTTCACCGTCAGGAGGGGAACTACCGCGGGAACAGAGAAAAGGGCAGAGGAGTAGAGAGAGGACGACAGAGGGAAAAAAGGAGAGAGGGAGGAAGGACGGGCCGTGCGACAGCGAGAAAAGAGGAAAAGAAGCGAAGAAGCATCCACTGAAAAGAAAAGATGAGAGAGAGTGAACAGACGGATGGTACGCGGCCGAAACGGGGCGAAGGCGTGCTGCGAGCAGGATAAGGAGCCGCGGAAAACCGGAAGACGATGCACTCACAAAGAGCAGCTACACGTTAGCCGAAGCGAATAAGCTGGCAGGTACGCAAGATGGGAGAGGATCACGACGCACCGCAGGGTTAGAACAGCAGGTTACAGGCACGCGACAGACGACGTGGACGACCCTATGCGAGCAAGAAGCTCGAGACAGGCGGGCTGATACGCTCGGAAAGTTCGCGTGTAGACACATATGTGGAACACAGTGGAACCCGAAGTGGGTATGTATCGGATACCGAGGTATGATACGCTGGTATGGCTGATCGCCGTCGCGGTGAAGATCTCCGACGAACGTGGAGCATGATTACGCTCGATCAACGAACTCGTAGCAATACAGTAAATCGCATCGTCGAACTAGACGCGCGTTTGCCGGCTAATACCATCAAATGCTGGATAGTACGTGGGATAAACACACGGTCGATGGCAGATGGAAAGAAGAAACTATGTGAACGATATCGTGCGCAACTACGGTAACCGGTGCAACACGGAGGCGGCACCAACATTATAGCAGAAGACTCGAGGAAACACGTGCGTACAACGGTCAGTCAGAGAAGGTGCTGACTACGGCGCTGACTGCGAGGCGGATGGGCAGGAGCACACTGCTTAGGATGCTAAGGACAGTTGAAGTATGCGGAACCAGATATGACAGGCATAAGCTCAAAGGAAGAGGAGGGACGAATGACAGAAACACGTACGAAGGAGGAAAGGAGGACTACCTAATGAGAGAGAATGAAGCTCAGAACCGCAGAACGAAAAAAGAACGTCTAAGTGATAAGGCATGGAAAACTGAAGTTAAGAGAAGATATACCGAAGAACGGAGAGAGTTGGATAAGGAAGTAGAGTAACACTGAGAAAGGAGAAGAAGCACTCTGAGAGTCAAGAGGAAGTCACAAGTATTGTACTGAGTTAATCGAGACTATGTGGCGGCTGCGCGACGGTGAGCCCCGCAACTGCCTTTGACTAAATGGAGGATATAAACCACATAAGGGGTCCGACCTGGAGGAGAAGTTAGCACGAGTTATCGGAACCAGGGCTGGAAAAATGGAATTGTGCGAGAGAGACCGCCGCAGGAACAGCGCAATCGTCAGCATAGTATGTACAGCAAAAACGAAATCGCACGATGCGAATAAGCGCGCGCTCAGCGGACGAAAAGCACGCAGCCATTGCTGAGCACGAGAAAGCGTGTAAAGGCAAATCACGGCAAGTCCCCAGAATACTTTGCGTACAGACGATAGGCGCGCGCGTCACAGCATAGTGTCGGCGGTCATGCGCCGAGCGCCGACGCATCGCAGAGATGGTGCAGCACTCATCTCTGGGGTCGACGAAAAAGCCACTCGAAGATGGTGAGGGTACGAGGAAGCGTAGTTGAGCGAGAAGGACACAGATATCTAACGGCTTCGCAAACCAGGCGCGACATTCTATGGGTAGCACGGCACACGCTATGGCGGGTAAACACTAAGGCACGTGCTGAAGCAGCGTACTGTCCCCTCTGACACCGGGCAAGGGCATGGCGAAGTGCGTACGTCGCGCCGTGATACGACTCCGTACACGCGCACACTCGCGGGAAAGCGATCGAAGCAATACCGCCCTGATGCCATGACGGTGGAGCCCAACAAGCCGGATGTGGTAAGAACTCATCAGTTAGTATGGATGGACGCCCGTTGGGTGAACCACAACGAAGAGAGGAGGGAACTGGACTCACTCCGCGCGGCGAAAGACTAAGAGTAGACCTCAGCCTCAGGGCGTTGGAATAATCGGTGGCACCGCCGAGGATGGCTCAACAGAAAGTGACAGCCCAGAGGCGTGCGCAGCTTAATCGAAATGTAGTCACCACGAACAGCTGGGGACCTGCGACC
>VCMS01000224.1:0-18274 GCA_022539475.1 Gracilaria domingensis | reverse complement strand
CGGTGAAGTAGACATCGAGCCTTAATCTAAATCGCCGACGCAACTTGAGAGGACAGTTTGGAGGCTGTTGAAGCTTGAAGCCGGAGGTTCGAAGGAAAAGTCATCTTCAGCGCTTGGAACCAATGAATCGTTGCTATTTTTTCGGCACGGATGATTCCGAGAAGAGATAGTGGAGCGCAATCGCGTGAAAGTTGACGTATCTCATAGATGGCGCTCATCGTTCGTGGCATTCAACGGAAACTATGTGAGGATCGTGCTGAGGTAAGGAACTGTGTAAAGGGACTTACTCTTTCCTTTATGGAGGAGAAAGGGCACAAAGGATGAACACGAAAGAGCCTTCGAGCCTGGGTAGTGCTATTGAACGATGAACTGAAGCAGCGACTTTGAACTTCGGCCTACAAAGGTTCATTCTATTGTAATCATTTATCACCGCGATGATTGAAAGGAGAAGAACCATTGAACAACATGACCAGGGACTGCTGTAGCGGGGTGCCTTACAGTGGCTATGAGGGAATCATATGCCAGTACCATATTTACGCATCTATGAAGAGTTGGCCGAGATGGGTCTTGAAGGTGGCTAAGAGTCCTCGATTGTGAAGCATTTGGAAGTGTGTGTTCGGGATTAATGAAATTGGTTATTACATGTATCCCAGTGATGAGCTTCTTCTTTCTATTGGATGAGGACACAGTCATTGCACTCTTCGACGCCCTGGGAGCATATTTGCGAGGGACGAGCAGTCCAAACTGAAGGGCCGCTTTAAGACATCAAGAAGATATTTTCTTTATATGCCATCGGTCCCTAAATGAGCTGGCCGGGTGAAGTATCGAAAAGAAAGAAGACTCGAAGGAAGTGTACATAGATGCAAATATGAATCACTAGGTTTGAGAAACTTCAGCGATTCGTGAGTACCTTGCAAACAGGCCGCACGCCTGGAAACTGCAGCGACAAAGAAGATTCGGGCTGGAAATATTCTAGAAAGGTGGCTTATGCTCGTGAAGGCTAGAAGTCGGTCGGGTGGATTTCAATTCGACTGGTGATCCGTCGCGCTGCCGGCGGGAGTGGAACAGTAAGACCACGCCTGACGATCCAAGTTCACTAAACCGGATACTCGGCGTCGCGTTCTAAACCCTTTACGGAGAAGAATGCTGTGAAGAGTTCAAGGAAGTGGAAGCGACATAGTACTTAGTGGAGCTCAGATAAGTCGCGGGTGAGAAAGAGCACCGAAGAACCGTCGACGAAGGAAGAGTGATGATCGATAACAACTCTAGGGCTCAAAACAAGGCGAAAGTATGCGAAGTGCCCAAGATGAAACATTCGTCATCAGTCATCTGCTTAAGATCGGAGGGAAAGCGGTCAGAAGCTTTTTCAAAGCTCATCAAATATCCTTCAGCAGCGACACGGGCTCTGATTCAGCGCCGAATGTTGAGACGCAAGGAGACGACACGTATCCTTTCGACGACACAGTCCCGGAAATTCTACCCCCGGGGCTGAAGAAGACAGACGAAGGACCTTACGAAGGAGGAGATTCGTGGTTGAAATCGTTTAAAACAGTTCGTACCAAGTGGCGTGCTGGAGTGGACGGGATTAAGTGGTAAATCCGTGGATGGATGCGATACAACTCCAGAAGGAGCACCGAGGCCATTTTCTCCAGACGAGGGACTTTAAAGGAGTACATCATGCTGTGTTTTGGCATGCTGTGTATCAGGGTCAGAAGCTTCTCAACGAGGCGGTAGGAGAGGGGGAGGTTGATGATGGGACCCTTTGGGAAGAGGCAGTGAAGAACGATTCCGTCGCGTATATGTATTTCGTGAACAAGGAGGTTGACCTTTGGGAGAGAGGTTTCTGTATTTTGGAAGGCTTTGCTTGTGACAACGGCCTTTTGAAGATGGCTGAAAGCCCAACAAGCTCATCGATGGGGATGTAAGCGTCGAGTTATTGGACGTCTTCAAAAAAAAGTTTCGAAGAAGCCCCAGACCTCAGAGTACCGGAGAATAGAACTACATAGATTTCTATAATCAACTCCGACAATGGAAGGTACATGAAGACGAGAAGAAGTGTACGTCTGTGTTGTGCAAAGTGGAATATAGTCTGTTCGCTTTGGAAACTAAGCTAGTTTTGGGGCTATTTGGGGCGCGCGAGGGGGTAGCAGAGGCTGGCACTCAAAAAATTAAGAAATTTTGGAATACTAAATTCCATTTCGCGCAGTTTAGTTCTTGGGTCCCCTAGTTTTTGTAGAGGTTCTACTTCGCCGCACCACCCCATTCACTCTTTTCCGCGACCCTCTCTCAAAACTGCACTCGTGCTGGTTTGCGTTTCCATTTTCTCCCATGTTGCAATGCCAATCGCAACTCATCCCACCTCAATCATCCCATCACTTCTTCCCAGTCCACACCACCCCCGCTATTTACCCATTTCTCGCCCATCACGCGTTCCCATCCTCTCTCTCCGTCTCCACAAACGTCATTTTGTAGAAGTCAGGTGGACAACCCTCCCCCTTCTCGTATACCCGCCTCGCCCCAAAACGGCTTCAAATCCCTCCCATCCTTCTCTCCTCCTGTCCCCTCAGAATCCCCTTCGCAGTCCGCGCTACCTCCGCCGCACTCCTAAACCCAGTCACCACCGGAGCTCCCACTCCCTCCCGCGGCACCTCCTCCACCACCTTCTTCATCTCCTTACGCCTCTTCTTCAGACGGCTCTTCCCATCCCCAACCCCACCACCCTTTGTCTTCGGTGTCACAGGAGACCCCTTCTGCACCGCCACCCTTCCCACACTTCCCTTCTCCGTCTTTCCCTCCACACCTCCTTTCACCGTCTCCTCTTCCACCAATCTTTGCCTCTTGCACAGCTCCTTCACCTCCTTCTCCAGCACGTCCAACCTCTCTTTCAGAACCCTATTCTCCTCCCGCAACTCTCCAACCTCCCTTCCCGCACACTCCACTATCCCATACACATGATTTCTCATCTCCACTCCCAATACCGACAACGAATTCCGCAGGCTCGAAATCGCCTCAACCGAAACACCACTACCACCCCCACTCAGCACCACACCGCCCATTTCCGTTACAATCTCCACAATTCCATCGTCCAGTTGCTCCTTCATCACCAACCCCAACATCCCCACTCTCGCCTTCATCTCCCCCACAAACCGCATCTCCCTGTCACCCTCTCCGTCCCCACTCTCTATCTGGTCTCCAACCTCTAACTGACTGAGATGCACCGCACCCCTTCTCTCCATTGCGACCCCCCTCCAACTCCAATTCTACCCCCTTCTCCACCTCATCACCCTCCCCTCTCCTCGCCTCACACTCCTTTTCTTCATCGGCCACTTCCTTCTTCTGCAACATCCGACCAGCCGCCGTAATCACGTCTTCTTCCCGCTTTGGTGACGGCGTCTGCGGTACCTCCTCCCCCTCCAACAGCGCCAACAGCTCCTCATCCTTCACGTATCCGTTCGACATCTTCAGAAGAAAAGTAGTAGTTGGATCGAAGTTTCCGCTGCGATACAGTGCAATCGAGCTAAACTGTGCTGTCCACCCCCACTGTCCAACCACACGGGCTATATCCAGCACCATGATTGTCCCTGTTTCCCTCATCCCATTTCCCGCCAAAACATCTACTGTACACCTCCGCACCTTCCACTATTTAAGCGCCATCTCTCTGTCCCCTCTTCACATAGTCCCCACCCACCTCGCCTCGACCGGCGATATTTTTCTCTTCCACCATAACCTCACTCGATGGTTAGAGCAAAACAGGAAGATATTGCCAGTGGAGGCAAGCTAAGGACTAGTGATTGTACTTAGAGTTGCTCACCCTCTGTCTCGACTGGGAACATGTTCTTCTTCCGTCACATCCTTTGTGGGTTGTGACAAAAAAAGAATATGTCACCACTCGACACCGGGTGGGTAACGATAGTAGCACGTAGAGTAGTTCATCCTCCCTCTCAGCGTCCACTGGGGATATATTGATGTTCTCTCACATCCTTTCCCGGTTGTGATACAAGAGAAATACATCTCCAATGGAGACGGAGAATATAGTCGTGATAACACGTAAAGGTAACAATGTAATAAACAATAAATTTATGCTACTATCTCTAACCAACCTTTCGAAAACCAGCTATGACATGAGCTGGGTTACTCGAGCCAAAGATGGCAGGTCCTGCAACTGAAATGTTTGCACCGGCCTTCACTACTGCTTTCACAGTACTCAGTCCAATACCCCCATCCACCTGTATCCCTATTCTTGGGTACAACTCCCTTGCATGTCGCATCTTGTCAAGAACACCCTCCATAAACGCCTGTCCTCCAAACCCTGGCTCCACCGTCATCAACAATAACATGTCTACAACTCCTTCCTTCATAAGTGCTTCTACGACCTTTATAGACGTATTCGGCGCAATCCAACTCCATCCTTTTAATTATGGCAATCCAAGTGAAGCTATAGAACCCGTTCACGTCATTTATGAAGCCAAAATGGCTCCTTTCATCCTGTATTCCAGCTCCCCGTAACTCGTACTTTACAACTACTTTACAACTCAGGTTCGAAATCAGTTTCATTCATTGCACACTTTCTACTCTTCCACCTACCTTTCATAAAACATCATCACACTTTGTGGCTTGTCGTCTCATACAAGCCCTATCATTCATTCAGTACAATCACATATCATACATTTCGCTCACTTTCACAAAGTGAACCATGTTCCCGTTCTGCGCTTCCCAACCGTTTTTACTTAAGTATCACTCTTTACCCCAGCAGTTCTCCGCCCCATCTTCCATTTCTATCGTCACACAAAAACATTCGAACACTTGCAATGAACTCCCAGTCCGACATGCCTCCCACTCCGCCTCCGAGTCCCAGATACTCTGACGTCCCTCAGGCCTCATCTCCCGCCCGAAGGACTCGGGCCGTTATTGTTGGAAGGGGACGTATAGGTACCATGCTGGCGAACGAAGAAGATACGGTCATTTCCGCACACGAATTCTGCAGCATGGCTGCTACCTCTCATCTTTCTGATGTACCGATACTAGTTTGTGGAAGAACGAACACCCTGGAGACCGTAATTCAGGCTTGCCCTTATTCGCTCAGAGAGAATCTCGTTTTCTTCTAGAATGGAGACATCATACCATTGGTTTCGAAGCTCGGTGTGGACAAATGTTCAAAAGTTGTCCTATACGTTGGTGTCCCCTCAAGAAACGCAGCTCCGCAGGATGGTGTCACTCCTCAAAGTCCGATGGTCTCACTGTCGCAACAGGAAAGTGGGCCTCCAACGTTGCAGACAGGTTTAGGTCTATGGGTCTCACTTGCGGGGTTGTCGACGAAGACACATTTCTCGTAAGCTATTATGAGAAGCTCGTGTGGCTATCAGCGTTCAACATCGTCGGGGCCTCAAGAAGTTTCATTCCTATGGACGTAGTCGCTACGGAGTGCAGTACGGTTGTGCTCACAATAATGAAAGAGCTGTTGAAGATAGTTTCGCTTAAGACAGGTACTACTTTCAACCTGGAAGAGACCGTTGGGCGACTTCTTGCATATGGGAAAACTCTCGTTGGCTTCCCTACTTCTTTCTCCGACTTTCAGTTTAGGAACGCGTACTTCTACGACTTTTCCCGCCAAGAAAGAAACATTGTAGGCGGTGACCCCGCTCCTTTTCATACAAACTACGTCAACGTTGTTAAGGAAAAGTTATCCCCCTCCCCATTCCCCCAGCTTTGAGGTTAGAACACATGACTTTTCGGTGTTGTAAACCTTTAGAGATAGTTAAACATAAAAGTTACTTTATCGAAATGACCTGTTCCTATTACATTACTTATCTTCTGTCTCTTGCAGATGCTAGTTTTTGGCGAGGGTCGTCCAGAAATTGGCAAGGGTCGTCCAGTAAATTTTTTGAAAAAATATCGAGATCAATTATTTCAAAATTTGCAGATAATTGCTTGGGTCGTCCAGAATCTCTGTGCAGTAAATACTGGGGGGTTTTCCACTCGTGCTAGTTCTTTAGTCGAGGGCTACCTGAACCGTATTTCGCGAAGTCTAGGTTCAGTTTCCATTGAGGTGCACATTACACGATACCTTCTGCGGAATGATACCCTGCAACGCATGGAATACTAGTGCTAGTACAGATGATCCCCATTATGAAATCATACCGTTTTATTCGTATCTATTCTTCTATCGACCGCTTTTGCTAACCACTACTTCGCTATATTACATGTACCATTTCCCCATAATGGAGCGGGTGTAGGCGCAATCTGCGGCAGATGCCGCAGACTGCACCTCCACCATAGTGCTGGATCGGTAGAACACATACGCACTCCGAGAGGATGAGGCGCTTCGCGCCTCATCCTCTCCGTTCCTCATGTAGGGAACCATGCCCAGATGCATGGTTCCCTACTTGAGGAACCTGCACCTGCAACTCGTGAGCTACCTCCGCATCAAAAGTCATTTACCTGTATACGCAAGCAGAAAGTATCCATAAGTTAGTCAATGATCCGTTAGATACATTTGAAATGCGATGGAACGTACCATTGATAAAACGAAACAGAAACGTTGCGCTAGAAAAGTCGAGGACCTGGTAACTCGCATACGGAAGAAGAAGCAGGAAAGGGATCGGTTAGATTACCAGCCGACCATATCATCGTAAACCGCGAAAGGTGTCGAAGCGAGAACTCACAAGCAAGGACACCGAGAATGCCCATGCAGCAAACATACCGCAAGACGCGATAAACGAGAATCTAGCCTATATCCCAAACAAGTACCAGAATCGCCTATCCCGAACAGTCAGACAGTAAAACGACCAATTTCATTTTGTCTCTCAAGATCGATGATGGATCTGGAGAGATGAAATAAAATTGGTCGTTTACCTGTATACGCAAGCAGAAAGTATCCATAAGTTAGTCAATGCTCCGTTGGAAACATTTGAATTGCGATGGAACGTACCATGATAAAGCAAAACAGAAACGTTGCGCTAGAAAAGTCCAGGGACCTAGTAACTCGCAAATGAAAAAGAAGAAGGAAAGGGATCGGTTAGATTACCAGCCCACCATCATCGTAAAGCGCGAAAGGTGTCGAAGCAAGAACTCACAAGCAACGACACCGAGAATGCCCATGCAGCAAACATACCGCAAGATGCGATAAACGAGACAGAAACCTATGTCTCAACCAAGTACCAGAATCGCCTATCCCGAACAGGCAGAGCTAGAGCCTATGGCGCAACGAAATGAACTATTGGTCGCGTACTTACAGTCGTCGGTTTGGGTTACCGGGTTCCCGTTTTTCACCCTTCAACTCGTTCTATATCTTGAACAAATAGAAGAAGTTGAGGGTGATTAGCTTATTTCCAGCCGTTTCCATGTCGCAGAGCGCGAAGAAACGCGGTGAGGATTGGTTAGTTTAGAGCAAAGATACGTGGAAGGATATGGGAGAACGTACGAAAAGACTGCACGGAATACATCCCTGAGATACGGATGACTCCGTCCTACTTTCTTCCGCCCTCTACTTTATGGAGCCTCCATAAAGTGGAGGGCGGGAAAAAGTACGACGGAGCGGAGTATAACGCGATGATATCGATGGCATGGCTCACGACGGTAACGGAAGTTCGGACGTCGGAGGCGCGGCGGCGGCGGCGAAGGGAAGAGATTTATTTTTCTGTGCGAGATTGGACAAGTGTACAGCGTACAACGTTGGGAAACCACAGGTTTATAACTAGTGGTAGATAATACGAGAAGTACACCCTTGTGTTGAGGTCGACGTGTACCTACGTTCCTTTTTGAACGAAAGCACGTGATTTAAACTCAAAATATATTCTCCGTTCTCAGCATGACGTCGATCTTGACTGTCGCTCGACCTCCTTCTCCCTTCAGACGCCCTTCCCTTGCAGTCTTTGTCGTCGTTTCTCGTTCAGTTCTTCTTCCCATGGTCTACTACTGTACACATAAGAAGCGTGGGTGCCCCTTCGTTACTCGCCGAGGAGTCTTATCCCTTCAACAGCATGTCAACCATTGCCCGTTTCGTCTGAAAGCAGCGCTGGAAGACGACAATAGCCGGCCCATTCGGAGAAGCAAGCGTCTCAAGCTTTCCGCACCCGCGCCCGCATCTTCCGAAACGGTCACTGCCCCTTGTCGCCTTCCCGAGCCTCCAGTGTCCGAGGACATCGTCGACCCCACTCCGTGCGCCCCTCCCATTCCGGACACTTCGCATTGTGTTTCTCCTTCCCCGGCTCCCGCGTCATTAGAGCGAGAACACGGAAGCAGTTCCCACCCAGTGCCTTCTGAGGAGGCCCTCGGTGATTTGCATATGGATTATCTCACAGTTTGTCTGGCTTCAGTAGCTTCCAACCTTGGTCATCGTGAGGCGGACGAGCTAATTGGGCTACTTCGGGACCCGCGATTCTCGCAAAAGCGATTCAACGAGACCATAACAAGTTCCAAGCGCTGTACAGAACTGAAGAACGCCATTTTCGAACGATACGCCTCAAAGGACGGTTTCAATGGCAGAACTGTCTCGCCAGAAGGATGTAAGTTCAGCGCCACCCTCTACACGAGAGACCCCGTTCAGACACTTGTGAAACAGCTCCAGTTGGCTAACAACGAAAACACATTCTTCCACCCTATACCTCAGAACCACTCCACGAAAATATCTCACCCCATGTCCGGCTCTCTCGCAAGAGACGCCACCTCAAAACTTAAGGAAATGGTCATGGCTCTTTGGATAGTAGAATAGTGTGGTACTCCCAAGAAATAAGTTACAGTGAATCTTTCGTAGGTCTTCTGCAGGTATACACCGATAAGTCTTCAACAACTCTAAAGCAAACATCGCTTACCCCCTATCCTCTTCACCTCATATTTCTCAACTTCTCCGACGAGCTTCGCCGTAAGTGTATCCGTGATGACCTCACAGTAGTGGCATACTTCCCTACCACACTGATCGAGGTTTCCGCATCTGAAGCAGACGCAATGCCATTCGTTTCTAGCAAGTCTCTACGCGAGTCCAGGATGCAAATCCTTCAAGAATCTCTTCGTCAAGTCCTAGAGCCCATTCTAAATCTCACGCAGAAAGGTTTTCAGTTCATCGGCGAAGACAAACTAAGTCGAGTGTGCCATCCTCTGCTTGCAAGTTATTGTGCGGATATTCCTGAGGCTAAGGACATTTTGTCCATTCTTCATGGGACCAAAACGCAAAGCCCTTGTCATAGATGCAAAGCCCCTCCCTCATCTTTATGCAGTAATGTTCTTACGTCATTCACTGGATCCTCTCAAACCACACTAAAAGAGTCAGAAAGACATACTCAGTCATTCTCGAATATGCAAAGAAAGGCGAGGGAGAAAGAAGTTTACGTCGTGCAAGGGAGAGGAGATCTAAGTCGCATACTCTCATGCGTTCTAATTCCATATCTCTTATTCTGTCGTCCATCAAAACCTCCTTGACCGTAAGATTCATCCAGGGGTTATTTACATGCAGTCTGTTCGGAACAAGGAGAGCTTTCTTTGAACAGTTACGCAACCTGCATCTCGGCATATTGAAATCGATTAATACTCCAGAAATCGAGAGAGTGTAGTCAGAGACCCTAAGCACTGCAATAGAATCATCCGCGTCACGTTCATTTCGAACGATACGTACTCAAATCCGGAACTTTACAAACGCAAATCTATCTCCCATGCCATGCAACGTTTCTGCCAGAAGTTTGCATATAGATTTGTCCACGCCGAAGAAAGGCAGGTTACTGAATGAAACCTTCACCAAGGCTGATCTCCTTCGAATGACGGAGGCCAAGCATACAAAGACATTGACATGTTTTTCCTTTCATGATGGAATTCTTTGAAATCTGATAGGGAGCGCAGGACACGGCCCCAATGAGAACAATTTTCTCTCAGTACTCGGACGTCGCTTGGACTACTTATAGGGCAATCGTGGCCCATTATGTAGTGAAAGCTCTATTTCGTCTCTTCGGTGGCAGATTGAAGCCTTTAAATGCTCCTCGACGAAGTGGTCGGCAGCAATTCATAGCATTGGAAGTGGAACTCTGAAGTTTTATCACGGCTCTTAGCAGAAGAAGAACTAAAACCATTGGCAGCATTTTACAGTATCTCCACAACACGTCGATTTATGTCTTCTCTTGTAATGTTGGTGACAGGCCTTGTTAATGGGAGGGGAAGCGATGCGATTTCAATATTGGAACAATTGTCATGTGCTACAAGCCCAAGCACGCCTGGCTGAGGGGTTTTCATGACTACCATCTGTTTTGCTTTCAGCTACGACTCTTGTCGCGTTTTCCTTTCATAGAGTTTTATACTGAATGAATGTAGCATATAGGAGCTGTTACAGCCCCCGTTCTCTAGACTGTGAGGATCATGTAATAGTTAGCTTGTCAGAACTCCATTTATTTCTTTTTAGTGTTCCGCAGAGAAATCCACTACGACTATAATTCGGAGATTCTATGGTCGTTGAAGGCCTTCATTGCTTTTTACCACCCGTTCGGAACGAACCAATTAAATTCAGGTAATAACATAAACGCCAGAGCTGGTGCGCTCATGCTAGACGATATTACCTCTTCTAAATCATCGGTAGAATATGTTTCTTCACCGGAAACAATGGTGGCGAGTATTTTAGTTAGCTATCTACTGTCGTCACTCTGTTCCCCTGCCGCTCATCCCGGCGAATTACTGCTTTCGTGCGTGCGGCTGTTGAGGCGCTTTTGTAGTTCGTCACCTGCTGCTTTGAGGAGTGTAAATAGTGTAGTGTGTTAAAACGTACACAACGTGTAGAAAACACATGGTCGTGAGTTCCCTTATTAGGTGAGCATTAATTGTATACGAAAAATAGCTGAGTCTTGTCTGATGAATTTATATTGTGCTTGCAACAAAAGGTCTGTGAGTAATGCATCAAACTGTGTTTTTGGAGGTTTTAAAACGCTGAAAAATGGTTTTAATACGAGTAATGGGTGCGTTCTTGAATCGTGCTCTTTAAGCGCTCATAATAATGGAGATTTACTCTCATTTATGTACAGACGGCGTTGTCTGTACAGCCCTTTTACCTCCCGCCAATTTACGTGGCCAGCAGCGTCCACGTGTTGGCGGGCGGGTGCACCGTGATGAATGCGGGAAGTGTCGAGGAAGGTGTTTTGGGAGGTCTCGGCATGGTGCCAAAATGTGGCCAGAATGTGCCCGCGGGCGTGGGGGGGTCGGTTGTGTTAGGGTGGCTACCCTAACACAGCCGGACCCCCCCGCCCGCGGGCACGTTTCGGCTGGTTTTTTAGAAAATGTGATATTTTATGCCCGCGGGCGGGGGGGTCGGTCGTGTTAGGGTAGCTACCCTAACACGACCGGACCCCCCGCCTGCGGGCACGTTTTGGGCGATTTTTTGAAAAATGTGCGATTTTATGCCCGCGGGCGGGGGGTCCGGTCGTGTTAGGGTACCTACCCTAACACGACCGACCCCCCCCGCCCGTGGGCACGTTTTCGGCACATTCTGGTAGCGCCCACAGACCTCCCAAAACACACACCGCACGCAACGCCGTCCAAAACGTAACCTGCCCGCGGGCACGGTGGTCAAGTTGTGTTAGGGTAGCGACCCTAACACAACTTGACCTCGCCCGCTGCCAGTACGACAGAATGACATTATGACATGTCTGACGACGCGCGTCTGCAACAACCCGTCGCCAGCGAACCGCCTTCAACGCGTTCGCGTTCCCGCCGCGCCTCCGCCGCCACAAACCCCGTCCGCGGGCCGACTTCCTCGCGCAGCCGCTTTCCGTCCCACTCGTTCCGCACACCAGTTCATAGAGCTCGATTTCACAGCATATGACAGCCTGTTCGAGCGCGCTATGGAAGCTATTCTAGAATCCACTGTCGAAGGCGAGTTTGATGCTGTCACCACCCGTTACGAAAACGCAGTCCCTTTGGCCGCCCGCATTGCCACCGCGCTTGGAGTGGAGACAAACTCAATCGAAAGCTGTGAGAAGGCTCGCAATAAGCGTAAGACTCGCCAGACCATGGCTGAGGCTGGTTTGCCTGTGCCGCGCTTTAGAAGAGTTCTCAAAGTCGATGACATTCCGGCTGCGTGTGATTACGTTGGATTCCCCATCATTCTCAAGCCTGTGTTTGGCGCTGCCTCGATGGGCGTTACACGTGCCGAATCTGTTCAGGATGCCATGCAATCATATGAGAAACTGTTTGGTACATTTGATGTCGAGGAGGATACTATCTGGGCTCAGGGAACAGAAATGGTAGTTGAGGAATATTATGACGGAGACGAGTTCGATGTGGATATTTTACTTTCTGAAGGCACTGTTGTCTATGCTAAGGTTTCGGATAACTGGGCTTGCTGGGAGCTATATTTTCAAGAAACAGGCACCAACTGTCCTTCATCCTATCCGGAGACGAAACAGACAGAAATCGTCAAGCTGGCCATTGACAGTACCCTGGCTTTGGGCTTCCGAAACGGCTGTTTTCACGTAGAATTGCGGTATACCAAACGTGGTCCCCGTCTAATTGAGGTTAATGCTAGAATGGGCGGTGTCTCTGTTCGCGATGCAAACCTGTTGGCATGGGGGATAGACTTGGTTGAGGAGCACTGCATGACCGCTTTAAAGATTCCTATACGACCGCTTATCCCGAAGGAGCCGCTAAAGTTTATGGCAGAGTCTGCTATCAATGTTCCATATTCTGGTGTTATAAACGATGACGACTGGCTAGCATTTGCTAGGCAAAGCAAGTTGGTGCTGAAGATTGCTTATCTGAAGCATAAAGGAGATAAGGTTTGTGGGCCGGAAGACGGTATTCCCACTTTATGGCGGAAATTATCGTTGTCAGCGAACACAGCACGGAGGAGGCAGTCATGGAAATCAAGAAGATTATGGACAGTTGCAAAGTTCCGATTACCCGTCAATCCAAGGTAGCGAGCGACCATTTTTCTTCCCGAGCTCCAGTCATCCTTTTTGCTAGCTGCCAACTATCCATTGAAGTTTTGACCAATTAGAGTGAAACCCCACAGGACATGAGTCGCATGACATTAGCTTAGCATCTTGTAAGCGAATAAGGGATTCTGACTACCTGCAATGTTCCAATAAACATACTACGGTGCAAAACTCTTGCTCCCCACAATTTCTGGCCTCGGAGATTCTTTTTTCCTTTTAAGGCGTTCATCCTTTGTTGATAGTGTGTCAGGCTGCCAACAGCATTGAGTCAATGAGGGTGCCTCCGGTGCGTAAGAAATGATCGAACTAGTGGTGAAGACAATCGTCATGACCGTTGGTCGTGTTGAAAAAATGCAAGTTTAGACATAGTGTTTGCTTTATGTTTTTTTATATTGGTTAGATAAGTTTAGGCATGTTTTGAATGTTACGGCTACACTAATTGAGACCGCGAGCTAAGTTGTTTAGTCAATATTATCGCTATCAGTGAACCAAGGAGGAAGCTCGCTAGCCCTCCTGGATATTCCTTTCCGAATGTTTTTTGTCGCGGCATTGTTCTTCAAACGAAGAGCATTATACACCTGCTTCCTCTTTTCCTTGGCTTTTTCCCTGGACTTCTTCATTCGTTTCCTAATTACCGGTGCGCTTCGCCATACTTGACCGTCAAACCGATAATCCGACCTTACAATCATTTCAACAGTTTCGGCACTAAAGTAACGACATCAGCAACCGAAGAAGCGCTCAAGACTACTTCCCAGTCCCTAGCTTCGCAAGCTCAGGGTCCTGGCCCTCTCCAATACCAATTGTAACAACACGTATTCCTAGCTTCTCCATTTCCATTTTCTCTTGAAAGCAGACTTCAATCCTTGACCACCTGCACCACCTTTGGTCAATTCTCCCGCATTTATCAAGACGACACGCCGGAGTCTTCAAGCGTTCAACAGTTGTGTCTGAATGTGCTTGTTCGCGGCCGGTGGTATTATTTCATACCTGGACCATTTCAAGGCCAGATGGGCTCCCTACACATCCCATTCATTGCTGGTGGTACTTCTGTTGCTTGCACAGTTGGTGGCTCTTCGATGTCACCCTCACTTATTGTATGAATATCGTTGTTCTTTCAGGATCATTAACCAAGCTGTCCACCTTTCTCAATGCATTTCCCCACATTTTATCTCCGACTTCGTATATATACATGTCGTTAGTGTCCCATTTATTTGCATCGCCTGCTGACATGAATCAGAATCGTCTCCACGGCATCGAGATCCCTGTCAGAGCATCCGAGAAACAACCACGGAGTCTACGCTATACTCCAAAAAATCGCACCCGAATCCGTCGTGAACTTGCTTTTGATACATTGTCAATCACACCTCCAGAGTAGAAACGGATCTCCTCATTCTACGATAATCTCTCCACGACGAGGGCACTGATTGAGTGAAAAACGAAACAAAAGATTCCAGTCTCGGCTTCTCCGCCACGGCCAGCTCCCCTTCCTTGCTGTGGGAGTTCAGCCACCTAGTTGCCGAGTTTGATCGCTCTTGGGATGAAATGATGCTCCTAGAGACGGGAAGGCAAGGGGGTCAGACAGAGTCGGGCCTGAGTTTGAGGAAGTAGCGTCTGATCCCGTAGAATCAGGAGACAACTGACTCAACGCCAAACACATCCCAGGGACAGCTAGCCTGGTTATCACTTGAGGAGGACGCACACGTGCCGCACCAGGCCTCATAAGGCAGCAAACTGTCCCCCACCGCGGCGGCAGCAGCTTTCCTGCCCCATTTCGACTAGCTGAGTCCGACATTCGGATGGCACTTCGCCACACTTGGGCCCATGAGTGTGGTGAAGTCAGTCATCGTCATCATCAGCTGACTCAAAGCTTATCCTGCGCGACATCAGAAATACCTTCATGGGTTCAAACTCATCTGAAGGCGATGAGACAGGGGCTTTCCAAAGTCCGGAAATATGCAACAAGATCTGTAAACCACGACGCCAACAAACTAGAACGGACAACAGAGAAACCTAGCTGCAGCACGCCTCATACCACCAATGCCTCCAGGAAAAGATCCTCCCACCTCTGGAGCTATCCCTACCTGAGTCGCGGTTACCACTGTCACTCCTATAACGGGAGATATTGAAACTGGAGAACTACCATCATCGATGCCTGGATTCGCCAGCGGAATCAAACCCCAAGGCAGTTCCATTAGGCGAAGGACTCACTGATGGTACCCATGGTTTCAAGGCTCACCAGAACAGGTCAGTGTGGACTCTTCTTCGACAGGTGAGCTTTGTCGCACTATCGGGCGAGGCAATAACACTGTCGGACTCAAACACAACTGTCGAAGAGTTTACGTCCACACTTGTCGCAGGATGACCCCGAAATTGTTTCTGAATCAACACCTTCACTAGGACAATAAGAACTGGGCCAACCCGTCCAAACTTGACTAGTGGGAAACAAGAATGTGCCCTCACAGCACTTGCATGCGGCGAAGCAAAGTTTCATCCACCTCCGAACGCGGTCTGTTTGAAAGACGAGAGGTCGGGGCAAGAGGGTCCTGATGCATGACTGACATACAAGTTGGACTCGCGTTGACATATCTGGCCTTGCTACTGCACTGATGCTTGCTTCCCAGAAGTGAGACTAGGAAACACACTCCAGATGCACTTGCAGAGCTAAAGCATCGGGGACAAACTTATTGCTCCCGTTATGCTTCCAAAACGAAGGACCATACAAAACTTGTCGATATCACAAACTGGAGAAAACGACCTGAAACAATTCCAGGAGAATGAAAGAATGGCAAAACAGCACAATCATCCGAAACGAACTGCTCGGCGACACAAGTGAACCTGAAAGAGTAGGGACATCCAAACTCACGTGACGCACAGGACTCGGCGACACTGCCAAATGGGTTCCATAGTTGGGCTCGCATAACCACTTCTGATTCCCGCTTGCAGCGGAACACTTGGCAAGACACTAGTTCCGCCGTAACGATTCCATGCGAAGAGAGATATGTACCCAAACTGCCCAGAAAACGACGGCTTGGAGAAGAGACCAAGACTGCAGCAAAACCAAGAGCGACGCTCCTCACTGACATTGAAATCCCCGGGCATCGCCCTGAAACATACTCAGGTTCCACTTTGGGCTTACAAACAGGTACTGGCGAACGAATAGATCCGGGTACCAATCCCAAATGACACTGAAGCAAGCAAGGCCGTTCAAATACTGAAGAATCGGTAAATACGAGAGATCCTGACGCAACCGGGTGATGTTAGTGAATCACTCGGAACTCACAAACATTCCCGGCTTGTCAGTGAGCTTGTACTTGGTTCCACAGAAAGACTGGGAACTACTCCAGAAGGACTGGACTGAGAAAAGCTTGGAGAAAAGCTCAAGCTTCCTAAAGTGCTTCCAGACGTGGGTAGACCAATACTGAAACTTGTCGACACAGATACACCGGGGAGACAAGCGATCCTGATACAATTCCAGGCGACGCAGATGGGGACAGAGGATCACCCGAATGCGAGGAGCTCGGCCGCAAAAGGACCCGGACATACCGGCAGACAGACTTGCTCCGCTCACACTTGCAGATATTACAGCACCCAACACGGGAGTAATACTGGGTTCTACACTTGGTGTAGAGAGCAAGGAACTTGGTGATATGACAGATCCGGAAGTAAACCCGAACGATGAAAGATGCAGACGCTAATCCATCCAAAACAAGATACACTTGGGACAGAAAAGAACCTGAGACGGCAGCAGAACCAAGCCTTCACTAGGACTAACTCCTGTATCACTACTAAGTTCTGCGGTAGGCTTGGGGGTGAGAAGCTAATCGACAAAAACGACCCAGAGACGCTTCCGAATGACGTAGATGGAGAAGCTAACCTGTTCGAGAATATAGAACTCGTTGGCACAACTGATGCAGATAAGGCAACAGAGGAAACGCTTCCAAATGATGTAGATGGAGAAGCTAACCCATTCGAGAATATAGAACTCGTTGGCACAACTGATGCAGATGGGCAGCAGAGGCTTCCGAATGACGTAGATGAAGAAGCTAACACAATCGAGAGTATAGAACCCGTTGGCACAACTGATGCAGATGGAGCAACAGAGCCAACGCTCCATTCTGGCTAATAGGCAAACCATGGCTGGGAATCACCCCTGGAATAGTCGGGGCGGAGAGGCTAAGAGAAGGAGACGGTAGGCTGCTAACTGTCCGAGTCACAATCCCCGCGACGAGGCACTTCAGCTCGGAACAGAAGTTAAGCTCGGAAGGCTGCTAACACTCGTAGTAACAATCCCTGCTGGTCATGCACCCAAGCTCGGTTGATGTTGACAGACCAGGGTAAAGAATGTTAGAAAGCTCGGAGTAGAGCTCGAGCTCAGCAAAGAACTCTAGTGAGCCCCGAATTTCGAGCCGGAGCCACTGGCGATCGTACGGCTAACTTCTCGCACCAACTGACAGAGTCACGTCCGGCAAAGAACTTCAGGTACCGATCATCACTGCCCTGGAGCTGCTTGTAACGCTTAGGTGACATGAGCATGCCGGTGGCCAGTTCTGGCGATACGAGCTGTTAATCTCGTACAAGCTGTTGCAGCAATGGACACCTGGCATACGCCGACAACCTAACCACCACCTAAAATCATAATTTATGTTCCTCGGAATTAAATAAACACCTATGGAGCACCTATGCACCACTTTGGTTAAACATCACAACCTTCTGAACATCGAAACTTTTGGCAATTTCTACCAGGGAATGGGGGTGTTTGATCGATTGTTGCCGAGCCCACAGCGGCGCTGTGCTGGTGGCGCGCACGTTGCGTTGCTGTACCGCCTATCTTTCGGCCCCTTCTCAGTACAAAATGTATACACGTGCGCGTCGGTGCGTGCAAGTACATTTCGCTCTTCGCGCTCATTTGACAAGTGAAAAGCACCAAACGTTGGCCGTGCGCAATGGTGACTCCACGCTCATGCGAGTTCTTCTCCGTGATTTGAAAAGACGCCAGTGCTCGAGATCTTCAACCTTATAAGCGTACTTGAGTTTGATTTCAACCGTTCAAACCAGTAGTTAAACTATGACTCTCCACTTTTAACTGCCATACAACATCCGAGCCATTGTGCTCGCCGTGCTTTTCAGGAGAGCAAGCACAGAGTAGCTCGTCCCCGTCGTACTACTGACGTCCCGCAGTGCACCACATGTAGACTATCTCTTTGCTACACAAAACGAAAACCATCTGTTGCTCTTTGCATCGTCCTCTCACTTGATTGAATCTCCTGCGAGTAAACCGTTCTACTAACAACACAAAAACAACCAACTCTATCAAAAACCGTTTCATAGCGGCACGAAAGGAGTTTTCATTCGCTGTAGAACAGAGTATATAA
>VCMS01000223.1:0-92672 GCA_022539475.1 Gracilaria domingensis | reverse complement strand
CTTCCGTAGCTTCCAACCTTGGTCATCGTGAAAGCAGACGAGCTAATTGGGCTACTTCGGGGACCCGCGATTCTCGCAAAAGCGATCAACCGAGACCATAACAAGTTCTAAGCGCTGCTACAGAACTGAAAGAAACGCCATTTTCGAACGATACGCCTCAAAAGACGGTCAATCGAAGAACTGTCCGCCAGAAGGATGTAAGTTCAGCGCCACCCTCTACACGCAGAGACCCCCGTTCAGACACTTTGTGAAAAGGCTTCCAGTTGGCAACCAACACGAAAACACATTCTCCACCCTATACCTCAGACCCACTCCACGAAATATATCTCAACCCCATGTCCGCGCTTCTCTCGCAAGGAGGACGCCACCTCGCAAACTTAAGGAAAAAAATGGTCATGCCGCTCTTTGGATAGTAGAATAGTGTGGTACTTCCAAGAAATAAGTTACAGTGAATCTTTCGTAGGTATTCTGCATGTATGTACAACCGATAAGTCTTCAAACAACTCTAAAGCAAACATCGGTTACCGCCTGACTCTTCACCTCATATTTCTCAACTTCTCCGACGAGCTACGCCGTAAGCGCATCCGTGCATGACCTCACAGTAAGGGCACCTACTTTCCTACAACACTGGTACAGCGTTTTCGCATCTGAAGCAGACTCAATGCCATTCGTTTTAGCCAAGTCTCTACGCGATTCCAGCGAGCACATCCCTTTTCAAGAATCTCTTTTCGTCAAGTTCCTGTAGCCAAATTATTACATCTAATGCAGAAAGTTTTCTGTTTCATCGGCGAAGACGCGTATATCGATGTGTGCCATCCTCAGCAAGTTTTTGTGGCGGATATTCTGAGGCTAAGTACATTTCTGTCTACTCTTCCATTAGAGCCAAACGGAAAGCCCTTGTCATATATGCAAAGCCCCTCCCTCATCTCTTACGCCGCGTAATGTATCTTACGTCATTCACTGGAACTCTCCCAAAAACCACACTAAAAGCGTCAGAAAGACATACTACAGTTATCTCGAAATATGCAAAGAAAAGGCGAACGGAGAAAGAAAACTTACGTCGCTCACAAGGAGACGCAGTATCCAAGTCGGATATATTTCATGGTTCCAATTCCATATCTCTCATTCTCTCGTCCATCAAAAGTCGGCCTTTTGACCGTAACGAAATTCATCCACGGCGGTATTTCTATGCAGTCTGTTCGAAACAAGCGAGAGCTCGCTCTCGAACAGTTACCGCCAACTGCATCTCGCATATTGAAAACTGATTAATATTCCAGAAATCGAGGAGACTGTAGTCAGAGACCCTAAGCCTGCAATAGAATCATCATGTTTTCTATTGCGTGCTTAGAGCGATGATCCCGTCACCGTCATTCGAACGATACCGTTACTCAAATCCAGGAAACTCTGTACAAACGCAAATCTATCTTGCCCATGCCAATGCAACTTTTCTGTTCAGAAGTTTGCCTGTAAGATTTGTCCACGACGAAGAAAAGGCAGGTACTGAATGGAACCTTCACCAACGGCCAGATCTCCTTGAATGATGGAGGCCCAAAGCATACAAAGACAATTGACATATTGTCCTTTTTCATGATGGAAATGCTTTGAAATCCTGATGGGGAGCGCAGGACACGGCCCAATCAGAAAACAATTTTCTCTCAGACTGGATCGTTGCTTGGACAAATAATTATAGGTGCATTTAGTGGCGCCATGATTGTAATGCAAAGCTCTATTTCGTCTCCTTCGGTAGCAGATTGAAGCCCTCCAAATGCATGCTCGACAACGTAATTCCGGCAAGCACATTCATAGCTCTGGAAGTGCGAACTCTGAAGTTTCTATAACGGGCTCTTAACAGAACGCAAGAACTTAACACCTTTAGAGCAGCCATTTACAGTACTCTCCACAACACGTCTATTTATATCATTCATCTGCTATTGTGCGACACGACCTTGTTTAAACCGAGAGGCGAAGCGATAGAGTCTCAATATTGGAAACTATTGTCATGTGCACACAGCCCAAGCATGCCGGGCCTGAAGCGGTTTTTCATAAACTACCATATGTTTTTGCTTTCAACTACCCACTCTGCGTTGCGCTTTTCTTCCATAGATTTTTTATACTGAATGAATAGCCAATAATAGGAGCTGGCTTACAGCCCCCGTTCTCTAAAACCTGCTTCAAGGATCATGCTAGTAGTTAGCCTGATCAAAACTCCATTTTGGTTCTTTAGTGTTCCGCAGAAGAAATCCACCTACCACTATAATTCAGCGCGATTCTATATCGTTGAAAAGGCCTTCCTTGTGTACCAGCCCGTCAGACAACGACCAATTAAAATGTCGATATTAGCGTAAAAAGCCCAGAGCCGAATGGGCTCCATGTAGGACGATATTACCTCATCTACATCATCGGTGAATTTGTATCTTCACCGAAAACAATAGTGGCGAGTATTTTAAAGTAGCTACCTTACTTCATCACTCTGTTTATCTGCCAGCTCAGTCCCGGCGCCATTACCACTGTTCGTGCGTCAGAGATGTTGAGGCCTTTCGTCATTATCGTCACCGTGCTGCTCCGAGCAGTGTAAATAGTGTCAGCTTTGTCAATAAGTACACAAACCTTGTTAGGCAAACACATGCGTCGTGAGTTTTTTTTACTAGAATGAGCCATCATTTGGGCATACGAATTTCTAGTTGATCTTCTAATTGAATGTTATATTGTGCCTTTCAAAAAACTGCTGAAGTAATGCCATCAAACTGAATGTTTGGGCAGGCTTTTGAAACCGCCTGCAAAACGGTTTAAAAATTTGTCCTGCTGAACAGGTTGGTTGTAGTGGATTTAACTTATGCGAGTAATCACTGACGCTCTCGAATTGTGCTTTTAAGAAGCTTATAATACTCGATAATACTCTCATTGATGTATAGCCGGGCGTTGTATATACAGCTCTTTTACCTCCCGCCAATCCACGGTGGCCAGCAGCGTCACGTGTTGGCGGGCAGGTTGCCCACCGTAATGCAGCTGCGGGAAGTGTGGAGGAAGGTTGTTTTGGGAGGTCTCCCCTGCAGGTGGCCCAAAAATATGCGCCAGAAAAACGTGGCGTGGGCGTAGGGGGGGGGGGGTCGCGTTGGTTCATAGGGCTGGCCTACCCTAACACCAACCGGACCCCCCCGTCCGCGGCACGTTTTGGCGGGTTTTCTAAAAAATTGTGCTTTTTTATGGCCATGCGGGCGCGGTGGGGGGCGTCGTGTTAGGGTAGGTACCCTAACACGACCGGACCTCTCCGCCCGCGGCACCGCTTTGGCCGATTTTTTGAAACATGTTACGATTTTATTGCCCCGCGGCGCGGGGGGCGTCCGGTCGTGTTAGAGCTACCTACCCTAACACGACCGACCCCATCCACCCGCGGGCACGTTTTCGCCTCATTCTGGTAGCGTCCACAGACCTCCTAAAACACACACCGCACGCAACGCCAGCCAAAACGTAGCGCATGCTGTTCGAGCTGAAGCGCCTCGCTGACGCGCGCGAGGGCGCGCATTCCCGTGCGCGGCGCACTCCGCGCGCGGCTGTCTCGCGCCGCAGAGCTGTGCGTCGTCGATGTGACGTGGCGCGCGACGCCTTCCAATGTGCGCATGTTGCGCGCTTCAGTCATTTTATGCGCGCTGTACGTGCAGTACAATTGCGCTAGGCTCCTTCGCGCTCCACCCTCGCGTGCACTTCCGCGTGGGGATCGCTGCCGTTGCCCGTCATCACTGGCACCCTGCCATACCGCCCGTAAACCACGCCCTCCGTTCGCTCACGGACCTCGCTTCCAGCCTCCCGAACTTTCGCGCGCGCCACTCGTTCACCGTCGCCGCCATCCCGCCGTGAGTCGTCGTCGACGCCGCGTCTCGCGCCGATTTGCGTGCTGCTACTGCTGGCTGCCAGAGCCCTCGCGTTGCCGTCGCTGCTGTAGTGACAGCAGCAAAACCCGCAGCTATTCCAGTTTCTCTACCTGGGCGCGGGAGGCCCGGACCTCTTCTTTCGGCACCCGAACGAGGCCCATCGCCGCCGGTGACCCCGTCTCCGACGGGTTTCAGCTGGGCACGACCATGATCACGCGCAGCCGCACCGGTCGCGACGTGGTCCTCATCATGTCGGCGAGCCAGTCAAATTAAGCGCTGTTCTACAACGACATTGCCACCGATACGCAAAACTTCAACGGCTACTTCGACGTGGAGTTGGATACCGTGCGCGATTCGCATGACCCTGCCAATGGTATGGACTTCTTCTTTTTGTAAGACCGCCCGAGGTTAGGCTATGCCATGGGTATTGCGCATACATTTGTGAGGCTTGGCATCATTATCGACACCTTTTCCAACTCTCGAACGCGAAATGTGGCCCATATGTACGTTTATGTGTCGGACGGAACCAAGCAATGAAAGCCTGACACCGATGGCGCGGATACCGAGCTTTTCGAGGGCTGCTCGCTTGAGATGAACCACCCGATTCGCGTGTAAGTCCAGCTGCTCGGTGGCAATCTTCACGTGGGCGTCGCTATGAACCCACGCGCTCCACAACGCTGGCATACGTGCTTCAAGGTTTGGGGTGTGCAGCTGCCATTCTCTGGTGGTGGCTTCCTCGCACTCCCTGCTGAGACCGGCCATTTCTTTGCCAATCATGAGGTCCATGACGCCGTCTTAATTCATGAATCCGCTCAGGTTGCCCACACTTATCGATCCGACTACTATTCGCAGCAGTATGGCGCCGGTTCCGGAACTACGGACCGACCACCGTGGTCTGTGACAGCAACAACAGCGGAAACAGCATCAACAACAGCAGCAGAGCGATAATTCGCGCGGCTACGTGCCGCCGGCTTTCAATGGTAGCTCCAGTGGTGTAGCAATGACAGCACCGCCCCTGCTCCGCCTCCGCATCGCACCGATCTGAACCCTACCGCGCGCATGCACCGCAGAGAGGACGCCACCTCGTCGATCTCAGGCTCTTCAGACCTGCAGGTGTACGAGGTGTACAAATCTATGACGTCCATTTTCAAGGGCCTCGGCGACGAGAATGCGCAAGAAAGAAAGCTTCGACTGGAGGGTGTGCGCCAAATCATTGCGCAACTCATTCGCGAGATGGAGAAACAAAAGGGCGACATGTGGCAGTTGGTGGCCGTTTTGAAACCTCTTAAGGCTACTGCAGGCGACTTGTCGCGTGCTTCGGGCAGGTTTTCTAGCCAGTTGCAAGGCCTTCATAACTCGCGGCGTGCGCTTAAGTAGAAGACGCATAACATTTCTGATTCGCATGATGATCTGAACGAGGAGTTGGTGGATCATCACGAGAGCATCACCGAGCAGTCTCCTGGCGGAAGTGGTACCCTTATCATGTTCGTAATCATTCAAGCGCTTTTGAGAGTTGGCGTATACCATGTCAATAAGATGTCGTTGGCCGTGCGGAAAGTGCATCGAATGGTCTAACACCACGAGAAAATCTTACTGCCAGCCTTTGGGCGACATCATTGGCACGTCGAGGGAAACAAGATTATCCTGAAAAGCCGTCACTGATGCACTCTATCGTCGTCATCAGAATGTGGTCGCCGGTTCCGAGTTCAGACCATTAGCTTTCTGTTCTTCTTTTATACACATGCACCCCGGCTGATGATGCAGAGTTAACGCGCTTTCATTCGGCATGAACAGATGGAACACATGCGTCTGGTGCTCACCCAAGGTCTCAAGCACAGCATCCCCCAACGAGTAACTACCGACGCGTACACCGCACGCATGTAAAGGCGATTACAACTAGCTTCAGTTGCGTTCAAAGCTTACTTGGATTACCTAGAATGAGCTAAAAGGGACCGCGCTTCCAAGTGAGTGGCGCGCGATTGAGTTATTCATAGTCGTTGGACGGTCACCAGGTAGATACGTAAACACACAGATTAGCCGAACCTCTTTGCCTAACTGCCTAAGCTCTACTTTTCAACCTCAAAAGCCCCAGCCTAAACTATGATCACGAAATGCCAACGCCGTGCATAGTTTAATTGCAACGGATCGCACCCAAGGCTCGGAATCTTCGTTCCGAGACCTCTGGATCGCAATTAGCGTGTCTTCTACAATCACACCCTTCATTGCCGTAGAATCCTTGGAAACGTTGACCAAGTGATCAAGAATTGTTAACCCACTATTTCTTAGCACTTTATACTTGGGTTCGTGAATGCCGTTTTTGCTGAGGTTTACTAATCGTTTAATCAATGCCTCAGTGCGCTCCAGGGAGTTTCTAAATTGCAGTTCATGTTTGGAGAAACGTTCGGACAACTTCTCAATGGCTTGAAGTACAGTTAGTCGAATGTCCCAATCGTTCTGCATCAATTCTTCAAACACACACAGCAAATTAAGTACGTGTTCTTCTAGCTTCTCAACGCCCGCCACCCCTGTGATTGAAGATTGCAGGCACTGAATCGCTGCTTTGCACAATAGCTTTTGCGACTTTCGCGCTTTGTTCCAAGCATCAACAGCATCTGCATCAGACCCAGTTTCCCACACCATCTGTGACACATTTGGTACGCTAGCGTTTACATCCGACGAGTTTGGAGACACGAGCTCTGACAAGTGGTCCCTGACTTTCTCGTACATGCAAACGGTTTCTCGGGTGTTAACCAGCACCTTCCTCGCCACATCAATTGCTGCAATTCGATAATCCTTCTTCCCTCGATCAGATTCGGACAGCACAGGCTGAACAACAGCTACGCTCCCTCCGCACGACTCCCACAAAGATGCGCTTGAACAGAAATCTGCCAAAGACCCAATGGCCTCAATTGCAACATGCTGTCCTTTCCAAATATGACCTGGAAGCACCGCTAACAACGTTTTTGCGCTTCGCGACATGTACTGTACATCGACAATGTCATTTGAAGCGTTCGTGAGGTCCCCTAGCGTGGCTGCGGCGTTCCTTTTCACGCGGTACTGAGCAGAAGTAGATAGCCGTTGCTCACATACTTCAACAATCGCCTTTGCGTACAAACGAAGCCCGGCCTGAGTACTTGGCGCACCTTTATTCCAGGCGTCTTTCCAGTTCTTGCTGTCATCTCCTCTGTCGTCGTCTGTTTCAGGGCGCCCCATGTATGCGAAGGGCCGTATAGAGCTTGCGTGCTGCTGGGTCGTATCGGGCGCCATCCGACACAACCCAGCAGCGAGAGACGAGGCAAGCGCGCGATCCCGAGGATACTCCGATGTGGCCTTCTTGCTAATTTTGTTTGCAATACTTTGCAACTTCATCGACGCGGCACAACTTTGAACCTCTGCCAGCGGCCTTACACCATGCCTTTCGAAGCATTGCGTTGCGCTCCATGCCCGCAGCGCTTGCCGCTGAAAACTGCAGCTTTGCAGCATATGGTTCCATGACCACTGCTCTGGATTGCAGAACGCTCGACATCAACCTTGCCGTCGCTGCACGCGTAGGAATTCCCACTCCTACGCGAGCCAATCGTGCCAGATTCGGAACCACCTCCGCCGCGATTGTCTCGTCAACTTGCCCTATGAGCCTTTCAATCGACTCGATCAAAGAGGACGAGGACATACTCGATGCAGTGACCAGAGCGTTTTGCAGCTCCTCCGGTGAGGCTACATGATACTCCGCGTAGTTTAAGATTTGCGGCTCGAGCTCTGTCGCAACGTCCAACAGATTCGCGATCAAATCCGGCACAGACGACCGCAAGGCCGTTCCTCCATGTCGTGTGATCTCGGACAGAGTCTTTGACACGAGCGCTCTCACCTCCTCGGCGCTGTGTGTGAAGGACGTCATAAGCACAGACAGTACAACGTCAACGGCTTGAGCCGATTCCTCTTCACCCAAATAGTTTGGATTACGTAGATATATCGAAAGTTCCGAGAGTGCCCTTCCAGTGCCTTGAGCACTCTTTCGCACACTTTCCTTCATATCATCCATAGCCCTCAGTGTGTAGTACCAGAAATCCTTTAAAGAGTCCTTCACCTCCTCCCATGTGCGGGAGGCAAGAACGTCGCGAAGCGCGGCGCACCCCGCTTCTCGCGAACGCCATTGCCGGGAAACGATTGACTTGATGCAGTGGTCCGTCACTGCAAGCAAGTTCGCCTTGATCGCCTCGGCCACTGAGCCGTGACCAGAAGCCTTGACCACCGCGGATATAATTGAGCGCATAGCAATGCGAACGCTCTATATCGGGTGATGGCAGTACACATACAAGCGCAGCAAAAGACTCTTCACGTGCAGTCGAAGCTGTTTGGCGGCGATATCATTATTCAAGAGGGAACTGCCAATGCTGCGCGCTTGCGACTGTTCCAGGTTGACCCATGTCTTGAGCCGGACTACAGAGCTCCTCGTTGGTACCAGAGCGCGCGCCAGCCGTGTTTGATTCCACTTCCACGCCGCTGAACTCGAGAAACACTCCTTGATTGCCCGGGACGATCACCGCAGCCCGCTCGCCGGCGGTCAGAGACCGGACGAGGTTTCCAACAATATCTTGCTGACCCTTGGGGGAAGTATACGATATTGGAGAGCGCGTCGCAGCAGACGGCGACGAGAAGCGCACAAATACATCTCCCAAGGCAGACTGGGGGGCAATGAGCGAGAACAAGTCTTGCAGCTCATGCCGTAGCGCGCGTGCCACCTGCTCGCCCAGCGAGGGCGCGTTCGAAGCCAGCAGCACCACCGCCAGCGCGGCTGCAGCAGCCGCTGCTGCGCGGTGCTCAGCCCGGCTCGCAGCGCGTGCAACGCGTCCGCGTCGGCGCGCAACAGCACGTGCAGATTGGCGGCGGGCAGCAGCTGCAACCGGCGTGCCGGCGCGAGCTGCTGCACTAGGCAGCGCAGCGCAAACAGCAGATATGCCGCCACGGAGCAGCTACGCGGCTAGTGGCGCTCGCAATGCGCTCCGTACACTGCGATAATGGGCGCAAGCGGCGGGGGTGGCTCCCGCGCGCTAGCGCGGCGTGGCGCGCGAGTTTGCGCCGGCGCATCCCGGCAGCGGCGAGTTGCATGACGCGTGGGCTGGCGTTGGAGGCGGCGAGGACTTCGATAAGGCGCGCGTGCGTGTCAGCTAAGGAGAAGATGTCTTCAGCCCAGTGTACGGCGGTGGCGCACGCCGGCTCTCACAGCGGGCGCGCGTCGAGCATGGCGGGCATGAGCGCGCCCAGCGCGGCGGCGCGAAATGGCGACGAGTCGCGCGTGCTCAGCGACACGAAAAGCGACAGCGTGACCAGCGCCTACTCGGCGGCGGTGGGCACGGGCGGCGGGGGCGCCAGCGCGCTCGCGCTGGAGGAGAAGCGCGGGGCGGCTGTGGGGTCGGCCAGCAGCAGCGACGGGATGCGCAGCGCTAGGTAGAACAGCGCGGTGTAGCCGATGGCGCGCAGCGCGTCGCGGAGGAGCGGCGCGCCTTTGGTGCAGGCACCCACCGCACGCGGCAGCGGACGGCGTAGAGAGCGTTGTGACCAGCGCCGGTAGCAGGCGCGCCAGGATGTGAGCTGAGAAGAGTAGCGAAATAGAAATAAATGACGTGGAACTGGTCCAAATCATAATTGCGTTGTATGATCTGGGTCCAATGGAGACCATATTTCGTCATCATTATCTCTGCTGCTACATTTTGTACCAATAACGATCCATAGAATACAATACGGCAAGGCATCCAAATGGCCACTGTACTGTACACGCCCATTATACGGCCAATTAAATCTATTTTGGAAATAATTACGGCCACTAATCGGCCATTTATAGCCCGAAATTGATGTTCATATGGGCGAAGTCTTGAAGAGAGCTAAGGAGCGCGCATGATGCCCCGTTGGTTGGTTGGTTCATCCAGCGTACACGCCCATTCAGGCCGATGTCACTCCCGCGGCCGAGCATTCTTCCATGTCTCCGGACCCTACTGCCAGGGTTACGAGGTTTCGTAACTTGGGCAGGTGCAATTACCTGGGGTATGCTGAGGTTCTTGAAAGTGTTCACTCGTACGTCACCGATGTCTTAGATCAGTGTGGTGTCGCTTCGTGCAATGTGTCTGTGTCTACGGGGCGCTCTGAGCTTGTACGCAAGCTGGAGCGCACGGTCGCCAAAGATTTTGGTAAGAAAGATGCCATCGTGGTTGGCACCGTCCTTACCACCAACTGGCAGATCATCCCAGCTATTGTGGGTAGGGGCGATCTCGCCATCTCCGGCCTGATGAATGACGCGTCTGTCATGGTCGACGGTCGCTCATTCGGCGCCAGGATTCGCGTGTTTGAACATAATTTGGCAGAATCGTAGGAAAGTAATATTCTTGTTGGCATTGCTACGGGATACCCTGACAAGAGCCCTCTGTGGAAACGAATCATGACGGTTGTCGAGAGTATGTACTCAGTGGAAGGTCAGATGTGCAATCTTTGCCAGGTTTTCGCAGTCAAAAATAAGAATGATGCCTGCTTATACGTGGATGAGGCGCATTCCATTGGCGCCCTTGGACCGACCAAACGAGGTGTTTCGGGGCATCATCACTATGATAGTGTAGATACGCGTAGTATTGATATTATGATACGTACCTTCACTAAATCGTTCAGGACCGTTGGAGGTTACTTCTCTTCCGAATCTGCTCTAACTGAACGTATTTTCGCGCTTTCTCCAGCTTCTCTCTATGCGTCGGCATCGTGTTCTCCGAAATCGTTGCAGCAGGTGCATTCGAAGAGGTTAGGACTGATATAAAGGACGAAAGTGGATCTGTATCATTCGGGAAGATGAAGGAAGCGTTCCCAAGCTTCTGTGGTGGATGCCGTGCGGATGTTTACGGGGTAACCGACACGGGAGTGATGACTGCGTACATCGCGCGATGGAGCAACTGCGAGTTGGTGGCAATGAAGCCGAGCCTGACGCTGCTGCGGGAACAGTACCGACACGAAAGGCATCATCTCCAACAGGGCTAGTTTGGCGAGAGGATGAAACTGTTCTGGGGTGTGATGAGCGCGCTGCCAATGGTTGTGGCGTCCAACGCGCGGGAGGCGGAGGGCGCGAAGACGGCACCGGCGATGTGCCGTGAGTACATGGTCGGGCTGTACCTGGAAGCGGCGGGACGCACGACGAAATCGGTAGGCGACAGCGAGTGATAGGTGCAGTCGGCGGGTCTCTTCTCGCGGCAAAGAGCGCAAAGTAAATAAAATTTGCTTCTAGAATTCTAAGGTGGGGAGCCATGATAGATGAGAATGAATAGCAGGGTGGTTGACATGAGATGAGTTGCGACTTGCATCGCCACTTGGGAGAAAATGGAAACGCAAACTAGCACGAGCGCAGATTTGAGAGAGGGTCGCGGAAAAGAGTGGATGGGGTGGTGCGGCGAAGTAGAACCTCTACAAAAACTAAGAGACCCAAGAATTAAACTGCGCGAGATGGAATTCAATATTCCAAAATTTCTTAATTTTTTGAGTGCCAGCCTCTGCCACCCCCTCGCGCGCCCCAAATAGCCCAAAAACTAGCTTAGTTTCCAAAGCGAACAGACTATATTCCACTTTGCAGAACACAGACGCACATATATCGAAAAACACCGTACTCGGCGGAGCTCAACCAGCACCAGCCGCTCTCTTGTCCGTCACGGACGTGGACCCGCAGCAAGTCGACGGGGACGTCTACAACCCTAAGAAGGGGGATACATTACCCGAGAGTGAGTCACCGGAAACGGATTGGACATCGACAGTACAAATCGGCGAAGAGTACGAACCGCAACGGAATAAGATCTTTCAGCTCACTTCCGAGTACGCTGATATGTGTGAGGGACACTTAGGATCAATCTCGGCCTCAAAACACCGGATTGAACTCAATTCTGATGCACATCCAGTGCACCAAGCCCCGTATCTATCCGGTCAGAAGGCCCGAGAATGGGAGAAGGAGCAGGTCAGAAAGATGCTGAGGGAAGGAGTAATTGAACCGTGGTCGGCAGAGTGGGCTAGTCCTGTGGTTATCGCCCTGAAAAAAATTGGTTTTTGGCGCTTCTGCATCGATTACAGAAAGCTTAACGCCGTTAAAATTCGTAACTCTTACCCGATACCACGGATGGATGAATGCATTGATTCCCTGGGAGACGCAAGAGTGTTCTTTTCCCGTGACACCAATTCTGGGTATTGGAAAGTAGAAATAGACAAGCCCGATAGAGACAAAACTATCTTCATCTCCCATGTGGGTCTCTACCGCTTTATTCGGATGCCTTTTGGCTTGAAAAACGCCCCTGCGACGTTTCAAAGAGGTATAGATGTCATCCTGAATAAGGTACGTATCTCGACGATGTCACAATCTACTCGAGCTCCGTAACGGACCATTACCGACACCTGGCTAAGGTACTCAATCTACTCCGAGAAGCCGGAATAACATTGAAGCTGAAGAAGTGCTTTTTCTTCCAGTGAGCAGTTGATTACCTGGGACATGTGATCCGACCCGGGAAGCTTCAGGTGGCGTCGAAAACTTGTGACGCTGTAAAAAAAGCTAGACCGCCACGGACACAGACCGAGCTTTGGGCGTTCCTAGGCCTCTGCATTGTCTACAGACGCTTCGTACCGAACTTTGCCAGGATCGTATACCACCTGAACCGGAAGCCTGAGAAGGACCGACCTGTCGACCTCGAACCGTTTTCGCAAGAGGATACGGACGCTTTTGAAGAGCTGAAGAAGAGGCTCACTACCCCTCCAATCCTGTCTCTACCGAAACCCGGAGAGCCCTATATCTTGGAGACGGATGCTTGCGACCGTCAGATCGGATGTACTCTGCTTCAACAGCAAGAAGATGAGAAAGATTACCGCCCCATCGGATATTGGAGCCGTTCGCTGACCGCCCCGGAAAAGAACAACAGTACCTCCGAGCGGGAATGTCTGGCCATAGTATGTAGCATGCTGCTCCTGAGGCCATACCTGGAAGGGCAAAAGTTTATTGTTCGAACAGATCACAACGTTTTGCGTTGGCCCCTCAATATAACCGATGCTACGGGAATGCTCGCAAGATGGCGCCTACGCCTTGCGGAGTTCGACTTCGAGGTTCAATACCGACTCGGTATTAAGCATCTCCCTGCCGATGCAGTTTCGCGGATGCCAACGGACGGAGAAGACGAAACGCCTCTGGAGGATGAGATTCCGTGCTTACTTGCAGATGAGACAGATACCGACACGAAATAAGCCCTCGCGGATGTATTTCTGAATGGAGAAATCATAGAGGACGCCTTGATCAACTGGCCTACGATCACCGACTACGGGGAGCCGCTACATGTATTCACAACCATCCCGGAACAACCGGACGCTACCCCGATAACGGTTGAGGAGTTCCTTGCCGCTCAGGCGAAAAATCCCTTCTGCAAAGCGAAAGCCGAATCCGTCGGAGACCTTAAGTCCCAGTTTGATTACAACCATTCCGGGATACTGCGCAGAATCTCGCCGAATGACGGAGCCATACAGAGAGTGGTACCGGAGTACCTACGGGAAAGAGTTCTAGAACTGGCTTACTTCCAACGTTTGACTGGGCACCCAAGCGCGATCAAGATGTACTACACCTTGCGTCGGGAGTTTTACTGGCCATTCATGTCACAGCATGTGTTTGAGATCGATTCTCGGTGTGAACCGTGCCGGGCAGTTCGCGGAACCCACTTCAAAAATCAGAGGTACTTGAAGTTGTTCCCGGCAACGGGCCGTTTCGAGTTCGTTGCTATGGACATATTGGGTCCTTTGCCGAAAACCGGACGCAGAAAGAAGTACATACTGGTGCTATTGGACCGCTTCAAAAACCGCACTAGAGTAATACCGCTGTCGGACACAAAGGCGACTGATATCGCTATCGTCTTTCTCGAGAACTGGGTGTACCCTTTCGGGATTCCTACCTATCTTCTCACCGATAACAGCCCACAGTTCGTTCCGAAGTATTTTGAATCCCTTGCCGCCGATCTCGGTATCACGCACGCCCTGACGACTGCGTACCATACCCACAAGAACGAACTAGCAGCAAGGTTTAATAAGGTTCTAGCAACCCGCTTCCGGCATTATGTATCAGAACACCAGAAGGACTGGGACAAGCTGGTCCAACCGTTGGTGTACGGATACAACCTGCAAGTTCACCGTTCAACCGGATTCACACCTTTTGAAATCTCCCTCACGCGGCATGCTCCCGGAATTGTGCTCGACGAACAAACGTCAGCTCTCCCACAAACAGCATCTCTCCACCCGACAACGACAGAAACCCGTCGCTTAACACGCGGCCGCATATCGGAACTAATCAAGCTAGCCTACACCAAATTAGGCAAAGCGCAGGGGCGCTACAAAACATCCTTTGATTCCCGGATACGGTACACTCCAACCTTTAAGGAAGGCGATATAGTTTACTTGGACGCTCCGCCTCGGAAGAAGAACTCTACCGAATACGAGGATATCGTCAAGAAATTATTGCCGGCTTCGAAAGACCCGTATAAGGTAGTTCGTGTTACCGGCACTACGGTCACACTGAATATTGACGGGTTACACGACATTGTTAGTATTGGCCCTGTGACCGTGGCGCCCGCCCCCATTTCCGAGGACGAGGACAGCGCAGCCCCGGGCTCCGTCACGGAACCTAATCCCGTATCGGCCACCCCTCCTGTCTCCGAGGAGCGGGACAACTCAGCTGATACATCCAATGATGGTAAAGCCGATATGGAACCGAACGTTCACCCAGAAGCGCCACACTCGAAGGCCAGGACTGCACCGCGGCTGGAAGGATCCACTCCCGTTGAAGACAGTACCTCCGAAACGCCGGTGGTCGCACACGAGACTCCGCATACATCTCACCCGATCGCGGCTTTTACTGCCCCGGAGACGGAGAACGAATGGGTCTTGGATAAGGTCACCGGCCACGGTACAGCCGAAGACGGTGAGGAGCTCGTACGAGTGAAGTGATTTGGTTTCCAGAAGCCCACATGGGAACCGAGACGGAACATTCCACACAACTTTGTGGAGAAGAATGTCCAGCGGACCGCTCGCGAGGGCGCATCGCCACCTAAGAAGGGGGTAACAGACGCCGAACATCTCGGAACCCACAAACTCCGAAACGGTAGTGCAGCCCAACCGAACAGGATACCAACCGCGCTCTTTGTCTGATTCAATTGATGCCCAGTGAGCCCTTTTTCGCGTCAGCTCTTGATGGCATTACGAGCAGCATCACACACGACTGGTTTACAACAAATTGACCCGGATTCGGAAGGACTTTAAAGGAGAAGCGCCTGGAAGGCTTTCCAACACTTTCCGCAATGCGCGGCACGCACGGGAGCGCCCATCAAGGACGCGGTGCAAGCGGTGGCGCACAGTAAAGACGCGGGGCACGCGGCGGCGCTCAGCAAGGACGCGCCACGCCACGGAGAGCGGCAACACCTTGCGTGCATGCTCTCTGGGCCCGTATACGGCATGTTGCGCCTTGAAACGCCAAGGGCTACTTGCAAGGATAATCAAAATATTTGCGGCGGAAATGGCCCCTCCGTAAACCGTCGGAAGCGGCGATTGGTTGTTTCCCCGATATCTCGGAAACGAAGGCGTTTCAGAGGCTGAAAACACGCGATTTGCGCTCCTGGCACGCTCAAAGTACTTAAGTTTTTCTGAGTGCCAGCGTGTGCGCCCTACGCGTATTACTGAGTACCGAATCGGTTACTAACCGCGTGGCAAGTGCAGTGCACGAAAGCCACTCTCGAAAAATTGATGGTTTATTTGATGTTCATTGCTGTTCCCTGGAGGCCAGAAGCAGACCCGCACAGCACACGCGGCTATTTTTGGGAAGGCTCCCGCTGTTCTCTAAGCCGTCTAGCTTCCGGTATCGGCGACTGTGGTGGTGTGACCGTAAGGTACAGCCCTAATTCGGGCTTTATGGCCTGCCCCGTCCAAGCTTCGAGACGGAAGGTATTCGTTACGTCGGCTATCATGTCCGCTCGTGTTCCCTGCAAGACCGCATCCATCGCTCCGCGAAGTTCATTATCCGCGTCGATAACTCGCGCTGCAAACCGTTCGCGGAACGAATCAAAGTTTGATGCGTACTCTCTCAACCTCGCCGTGCTGCCCACCCACTCTGTTGCTCGTATCAGAGCTTGTGTAACAGTTTCCGACGGTATCATGCCGAGCCTCTCGCACTCAGCGTTAAGTCTACCCAGCGCAAGTGCCACATCCGTATCGGTCACTACCTCAGCTGTCATTCCAGCCGGAGTCTCTCGTGGTTGCTGTTGGCTTAGTGAGCTCTCAACCTGCGCTCCAATTTCTTGCTGTGGCTCTAACGCGCTTCTGTGTGGGTCTTCGGTGGTTGGAGACAAACCTCGAGCTGTGCCGCTGGCGGAAGCGTCGTGGCGATGTGCGACAGTCTGTTCTGGACGGGAATTTGTCTCAACGGGTGCACCTCTGGCCAAGCTGGCTGGGACGGAACGGAGAACGGGACGAAGATGTCCACCAGGCAGTGACTCTTTCACGAACCCTGATACTCGTGGGAAGTACAGTTGAATGCTCTTTCGTGGAACATCCATACATTCCGTTTCTGGGAGATATTTGGGATTGTTGAGGTACTCTCTCCCATCGTCCTTCCCTGCAGGATGGCGAGGAATGTCTGGAAAACTGTCCAAGTCATAATTGTATCAGAGAAAACCTGGGTACGGACTCTTTTCCCAGTCTATCTGACAGACATAATCGAGAAGTGAATCCGTCTCGGAAGCCTTAAACTCTGTTCCCCGTACTATATTCTGCACTCCGACGTCTCGAATAAGACGTACGAGCTCAACAGGAAGACGGAACAGGCGCTCTACGGGGCATCGCAAATCCCGATCAGGTCAGAGCCTCCAGTCGTTGAACTTAATTTGCATCCGCATACCGTACCAGGCGGCGAATAAGAAACTGAGGAAGCCCAGAACTACCCATTCGGCAACCAGTACCTGCCATGCAAGCATGGCCAGACGATTTTCTGTGAGCAGCAGCGCGGAGAAGTAGGAGACCACAGGGGGCGTCGGTACGCCTAGGTATTTACTCACGGAAAAGATTCCCGACTTCGGGACGTGAACATACCGGCCTGCGCGGAGAGAGTGAACTAAGTCGTGAAACTCTTGGTTGTGCCACGAGAAGAAGAAACTATGGCCTTCGCAGATGCATGCCTCGGTGGTGATGTCGTCGCCCCAGTACTCTCGATCCGAAAAGAACTATATCTTGTCGAATGGCGGAGAGAAAGCGACTAAACCTAGAATGTTATGATCCGGATGAGGAAAGTAGCCGGCCCCGACCGACACAAAAGGATCCCCGAACTGCGAACGAAGTAAGCGCATTATCGTTATTAGACGCTTCTGATATTCGCGTTCCCCCTCACATCGGATCCATGGAATGTCGGGTGGGAGGCTAGGATCGACGAGAGCGCCGATATCGGATTGGAGTCGGTTAACTCGCATGTGAGCCCTGCGCACGGTCCATGCCGCATCTCGTAGTCCCTTGATGTTGACGAAATAACCACTTCCGGGCTTAGATGGTATCGAAGCAAACATCTGCGCGTCAAAGAATTCCCCACCCAGAGATATATAGTGGTCAGCCCAGTACGGTACCGATACAGAGCGTCCTGCGCTTCGATGGCGACCACGCGAGCGACGGTGCCCGTATTCCGAATCGGGGCTGACTCAGGTACTGTCAATCTTGAGCATGCTGGGAAGGAGAGAAACTGTGAAGAGGGAAGCGGCGTGTGTAAGAAACGGTGGGAGAGAATTAAGGGTGCGGTAATTCCGGACCCGGTTGGAAAAGACGGTAAAACGGCCGTGTAGGTGACCTCAGCAGACCCACGGTAGGAAACTAGAGTCCCCAAAAACGAGGTTGTCCGAAGACGGACATAAAGCTAAGAAAGGAGGCCTGTAGGTTACTGGGTCATGACGGTTGCAGTGATGGCACTGTAAGCAAACCGGATGGTCGGATGTTGTTGATGTAGTAGACCTAGTAGTAGTAGTAGTCAACGTGTATGCCGATGGCAGCTAGCGCCTCGTAGTCGGTATGTCGTATACGTGTATGGCGTGGCCAGACTAGATATTTATTTTGGTCAGGTCAGCGATAGCCCCCAAGACAGTAAACCAAGATGCGTCCTACTAGGTTCTTCGTCTTGTGTTCCGTTGCACGGATTCGAATTTGTAGTAGAAATTCAGCTTGTCTAAGACCTGCAGAAGCTGTACAGCAGCGCTATCACTACCTTTCCATCGGTTCTCTGCTTAGGCGTGTGGTACCACCTCGGACTGCATGTGTCATCGTACTTGGTTTCACCACAGAGTGACATGAGCTTCTTCACACCTTCAACGACGGTCTTCTTCAAGTCCGCAGCACTCATGGCTCTACACTCCGTGTGCCGTTCATCAACATCACCGTTTCTTAACATGTACACTGAGTAGACGTCGGCGCGCACTATCTCACTAGCATCTTCTTTCGCGAAATGAGAAAAAATTCAAGAGCTTTAGAGCTTGTGTCTGCGTTTACCGTGAACAATACAATGTCGTTCTGTCTCTTGATCTCTTTCTCTCGTTTGCGTTGTAATACAAGGGCCTTATTTGCGACTTTCAATTTTGCCTCAGAATTCTGTTTATTAATAACGTTTGCGTTAACAGCGTTTTGCCGTTGCAAGGGCTCAGTGTTAATACTTTTACTAGAATCAGATTGTGCCTAATGTTTCCGTTGTACTGTTTTGTCCTTGTTGGTTTCATCCAAAGCGGAAATCTTTTCTCCGAAACACGTTTCTGAATTATCTTTTTTGCTTGTTTTGTCTACTGAAAGGTATGGATGATCGTGCAGTTTTTTCCATGCATCTTTTAACTTGTATGGCTTCCACATATTATCGTTTTGGGATGTCATTTTTATGTTGTTGTAAAGATCTGTCGTAATTTTGAACTTGTGTGTGTCGTTGTATTTGAAAAAATTACGTCTGAGTCTTTTTTTATAAGATGCAGTACACTCAGTAAACTTTGTGGTCAACTGCTTCACAAGATTGCAAATGGAATCATTCGAGAAATTTAAACGCTTTGCTGGCTTGAAAAAATTGTTGTAAAGTTATGCAACACCACTAAAAAGTAGATATTTCTTGCGGTCGGTGCCCATGACTGGGTCTTCGGAGGTTTTTATGCAAGCTCTGGCAATAATTGCATGTTCGTATGGCAAAAAGCTGGGTTCACGAGTATCCGGTTTCAGTTGTTCCATTCTTTAATGAACTGTTTATTGACCTATGGATCGTATCGTATCTACTATTGGGTCAGGCAGTGCATCGCGAGGCGGAATGCTCAAGTATGTTTGTCAGGGTTGTGAGTGTTTCGGTTTATTGGCGGCAAAAACCCATATACAGAATTAGACCCACGTGAATGCTTATTTGCTTCTGGAGATTTGAACAGGTTCAAAAATCCAGAGCAAACCGCAAGCGTTTGGTTTGGAAATCTGAACCTGTTCAAAAATTTGCTCCTTTTTTGACGCCGGTGGAGATGAGCACCGCAGCAACTAAGTTTACTGTTTTGATTCGGCCGGTGGAGATGCTCTTAGCAACAATATATAAGCAATGGCAACAGACCTCGATCCGCTATACGGTCCAATCTTTGTCAGAAACTGTCTTAATGCGTAAAAAGCAAAGTTGGAGCTCTTTCTCTTTTCTTCCAAACGAGCCGCACCGAACTTAAATCGAGAAGCGAACATTGGAGATATAGTTCAAACAAAAAAACCATACTTTTTTACCCATTTACAGCTTTGGGGAACATCATAAAATGTAACGGTGTTTTTCTCTGTCTTCCAGGGCATTTTGAAAAAAAGCTGCAAGCGGCATCTTCCACCAAGATCTGCCCATATCAGATATCCAGCCTGAGACCTTTCATTCTTTTGCAAATGGGCGCATTACAAAGCCAAAAGCAAGGTGATTATGGATATGTACGTATCTAACAAACTATGAAAATTGCCATTGCGAATATGTGATATGGATTGTTGCACACATGGTGACTGTTTGACTTCAGACTTCTCATGGACCTGGGTGGTAAGTCGCTAAAATGCCCCCGTCTAGCTGCACGTTCGCAGTAGGTCACGAGCAAGACATCGGAGAAAGATCCTACCGCCGTTTCCCTGAATTTTTCCCTCTGAAGGAAGTGCTCCAACGGAGCCACTGGACGGGGGTTTTTTCCAGGGTTTTCCCGGACGGACTACACTAGGGTTGGACGACGGTGAGAGGCTACGGACTGGTTCTTGCACCTGGTTTCGCCGATGATATGAGGATTGGGTGAAAAGAACGTCGCTCATGGTTTCTTGAGTGGCCAACGTGGTACATGCGGAGCGCCTTGTCGTGGTGTGCCCCTCTGCCGACGGTCTCTAGAGGATGAATGAAGAGATGAAAGGGTTAAGATGGCGATAAGCGTCGGTAGCAAAACGCCCGCGGTCGGAAACACCTAAGATATCTAATTCTATCTCATCGTAGTCCAGCAAGTGTAGTGCAGCTACTGGTTAGTAGTTAGTGGCTGCGGTGTAGAGGTATTATAGGTCGTTGGGTCTTTAGCAAACCCACTGGTAGAAGCGTAATTAGCTTCAAAAACCGTTCCATAAAGCAGGAGACTTCAGACTAAGAAGAAAGTGGTCAGTAATACGCCCCTGTTTTACATGAGCTTACTATTCTTTGTTAGAAACATCGAGCGCAGATCGAAATGGATCATTTAAACCTACATATTTAGGCCCAAAGGCTCGTAGGCCCTGCTTGGTTAGGAAATGTTCAGGCGCCGGTAGTGCAACCACTGCGACTTCCATGCCAATCTCCAGGAGGGGATTGGAAATGGAAAGAACCTGTTTCATGTCAACAATGGCAATTATTTCTGGTATACTAACACTTAGTTTGCTTCTCAGCCATCCAGCCATGGTCTAGTTCTTGAACCGCAGCCGATACGTTTCTCCTTCGAATCCGTTACAACCAGCCACTTGAACGTCACCGGAGCAAAAACCGCCTTCCTCTATTCGATTCAAATAGCGCACATGCCCGCGGAACAACACACGTCCTCTGCAATGAGTTGCAATTGCATCAGCAACATCCTTGCCGGCCTCTGTGGCTTGCCGCATACTTCGACCAATAGCCCACGCTTTCGATACTGTGCCGGAAAGCAGACGGGGGCGGAGCAACTCGACATTCATCATATGATCAACGCCACAGATTCTGTTTTTGCTAAGAACGCACAGAGCCCGAAGAACCTCCTCTTGCCGTTCGTAGTCAGCAGCACTGTCGACAAGAAAGTTCTCGCCAAGCGAATTAGTCGCGGTAAATGGCGTCTGAGGTAATCCAGCCATGGACAACGATGCGTAACTGAGTTCTGGAACGCTGCGACCAACGGGATCTGCGTCAACGACGAAGCCATTGCTTAAAACGGCTGCAACACAAAAGGCGAGCGCAACATTGCAAGCACCCATCTCCACAGGAAAAACGCCTGACACTGTGTTTCCCACGTGGTTTTCCAGGCGGCGAAGTGCGTTGATGATAGGCGGGTGTTCCGAGTGAGGGTGTGGCTGGTTTACATCACGGTCCTCAGACATGTCGCCCATGAGGAATGGGGCACAGAGCATGGCTAGCGGAGGTATTTTGTCGAGCTGCTGCAGAACAATAGGCTTCTTCATCGCAAGTGCTGCCTCTAAGAGATTCAGCGCCTCTCGCATCCGGCCGCCACCACCAGACCCAAGAACGGCGGAGCCATTCAATACGTCGATAAGGTCCTGCCTACATAGAGTGATCATCGCACGACGTGAAAACTCGGTTTTGCAGGAGCGGAGAAGCCGTAGGCTGTTCTTGTGCTCTAAGATTAAAACCGTGATGCCTTTATCCTTCCTTTCTTTGGAGTGTGCGCAAAAGTCGATTCCTGCAACGCGTGGGGTTAGTCATCAGAGAGGGCTAGCATTCCTCGAATCTCCTGTATGTATAGGTCATTGCACAGAACCGTGTCGAGCGATAGTGGACCAAAGCGAATGCTTGCCCGAGTGAAGCGAGGCAAAGCATTGAGCCGAGGTCCGCAATATCGCTCTGCTCGGTCCTGTGTAATAATCTGCTTGTCGGACAGGACTTCTGTCCAATGGATTCAGTACCTTTGGTACGGGTTGCCGCAGAATATGTGTAGGCTTTGCTTGCCAAGCAACTTGCAGCAACGCCCACACTTATTCAATATAAGGCAACGTAGCCAATAATCTGTAGCTTTGGGAACGCAATGAGTGGGGAATATCGTTAAAGATAACCCTTAAATCAACCTGCTGCTGGGATGCTGTAAACGAATTTGGACGTTTGGAAGAATAGCTCTGTTTGCTTGTCAACGATTGTCTGCAGACAGTTCGGAAACTAGTGTTCGGCAAACGAGCATCACCCAGGTTTTTCGCATCCCGAACGCTTGATAACGGAATTGCACGTATCGACGTACAAAAGTCTTTGGCAGAAAGTTGTTTCGGGTAAGAATTCTGTCTAGGCAAACAAGTTGTTGATCGGATCTCATCGAGTTTTCCGATTCGGTTTGGAACGCCTTTTAGTGGAGAATAAGAGAACGAAGGACGAGCTAATCTGTCCCACAAAAAGCATATAGATATGTTGAGCTCGAAAACGCAGACAAACGCTGACGTTGGACTGCACCAGCGCGCGCGAAATGGCTAAGGCATTGTGATATTGGTGATCCGTTATAGTGATTCCGGACCACTGATATGTTTTCACACTAGAACTCCAATACGACCCTACTTCCTATCGTTAAGGGCATCCCTGAACTGACTGGCCTTTTGTTTGGCTGTTGCAGAAGACTACGGAAAGATGTGAATCAGTCTCTGAAGACAGCAGGCCTACCTCGGGACGGTCTCTATATGTAGTCGAACGAACCTGTCCAAAGATAGATATGGTTATCCTTCTTCCCCTGGGTACAGTAACTTCGTACTTATCGAGCAAAGAGCACAGATATCGTATTTGAACTTTCCCAACCACAGCCCGGCAATTCAACGCCATAGACCTAGAAGAACTGCATGCAGACCTTGATGACATGTGGATATCGATTACCATCAAACAAGGTGAATGACATTCACTGTATCACAGAAATGACATTTGGCGAGTGGGCCAAATATATACATGCCACTCCCTTCGCACAGTCGTCAACCTATGCGAACACGTCGATAAGTATGAGAAACAAGTGGCTCGGCGTGCTTAGGTGGTTAAGATAGTATACATGAAGCTTGCTTAGACTATGAAGAATATGTACATGTATGTGCACTATGTGGCAGTGTTTGCAAGCTTGTCACTCGCCTTTTCTAGATCGAATGAAGAAGCCTGCAATGCAGCCATGTTTTGATCGGGGTTTTTGAAGCCCATATCCCTTAGTTGACGCATCAAGCGGTCAATGGTTCTTTGCTCCGGAGCATTCGGCAGAGCGGTAGCGTTAATCACTCCCTTGTTGGTTGCGATCGCAGCTGGCGGTGGCACAGCTGGAAGCTCGGTATCGCCCAGATCGTCGTCCGGCAACTCCTTTCCAGTCTTGTACAAAAGATCAAGATCCTCTACCTCTCTCACGGACCCTTCCGAAGCAGTGGTGTTTCGGAGGGGAAGCGAGGGGCGGGTACCAAGGGTGGAAAAGAACTTGATGAAAGTAGTGATAGCCAGAGTGCCAAACACAAGGACAAGAATGCCTCCAGTGCAGATGGGAATGATCCAGGTCTTCCAGTCCTCCTGCTGGTTTCCAAGACTGTTTGCGACCTGTTGGAAGCGTTCTCTCTGCCCGATGAAGACGATAGCGGCGGCGGCAGCGGTCATGGCAAGCCCCACAGCCACCCACAAAAAGCCGAAGGCGGCGTACAAGCGTTGCGGGCGATTAACGGATACGAAGCCTTTGGGAACGTGAAATGTTGACTTGGAGCGTTTCACTCTGCGAGAGGACTTGTTGCGCACGACGGGCGGGTTCTCCTCGTCGCCCTTGTGCGCCATGAGGTGCAGGAGATGCGCGGGTTGGTCGCGATGCGCGCTCTCTGGTCGAAGCGGCACGGGGGGCGGGGTGGTCGACGGCGGGAGCCTGCGTGTTTCGAGACTGTTATCGCTGGTGTTTCGGTCGGAAAGCGAGTTCTTCGAAGAAGAACGCTTCTTCTTTTTGGAGCGTCTGCGACGGCGGCGCACGTTGGCGCCGACGCGAACGGCGAGCAGAATGAGCGCGCCAAACAAGAGAATGGGCCACGATATGATAGCGATGTTATTGAAAATGGAACGCCATCTGGACTCGTCCGAGTCGAAGAAGACGTACTCGCCTGGGCTGGCGGTCTCCAGCGAGAAGATGACGACGCTGTACACCAGGGCGGCGCCCGCGTACAGCGCGGCGTTGAAGAGGATGTGGCGCGGAAGCAGCGTCTCGGCGACGGCCATGTCGGTGACGGCCATGTCGGGCGGCGAAGGCGCGCAGCGGGCGAGGAGCGCTTCGTGCGGCGTGGGCGCCGTTGACGCGGCGTGCACAGCGGCGAGGCGGGCGAGGCGGGGGGGGGGGGGCGGCGCGGCGCGGAAGGGGGACGTTGTGGGGGGGGGGGCGGGCGCGGCTGGCAACGGTGTGTAATGGTGAGAGCACGCGGGGCGCGCGCGCAGTTTCGACGCGAGTCTGGGAATCGCGCGCGTGGCTGAGAGCGCGTCGCGTGATGCGACGGTTGCGGCGGCGCGCGCGTGCGCCAATGGGCCGCGCGTGCGCCACGCGCGCGCGCGCGCGCGCCGCTGCTTGCCGTGGTGCGCCGCGCGGCGCGCGACTGCGGCGCCAACGGCTCGTCGTGGGCGCGGAATATCTTGGCGCGGCCGCGGCGGCGGCGGCGGCGGCAGCGCCCGGGCGCGCGAGGCGCGCCGTTGTCAGCCGCTGCCGCAGCGCAGCGCGCGCTGCGCTGTCAGGGTCGGCACGTCGGCACGTGTAGATGTGCGACGCTACACATGGACGTGCCCCTTTGTGTCTCGCCACGGCCGCGGCGACGCGCGCTGCCTCGGTCCAAGGCGGCGCAGCAGCAGCGTCCGCTCCTTTGATGACAGGTACGACGGTACAGCCCGCTGCTTGCCGCCGCCGCCCGCGCTTGACTTGCTCTCGACTCTTAAAAGCGCGGCGCGTTTTCATTGATCGCTCAGTGTCCCGTCGCCCCCGGCAGTCGAAGCATTCCAGGAGTGCCCGTCCCGGCTCGTCTGCCTTTCACGCTTTGTCCAAGAGCCGCTGCAGCTGTTCAGGTGTGTCTTTTTTCGCGGTGTATGACTCCTCCAGCTTCTTCAACCTCCCGTCAATCTCTCGCCAACGGAACAGTCTTGTCGTACATTACACCCCTGCTTACCACACAGTCTTTGCTGCTCGTTTGTTGTAAAGTCTCCTCGCAGCCATATCAGCGACCAGTACTGCTATTCTGTCACACACCAAGTCCGTGTCATGTATATCACAACGCGGCCAACAAACGGCTCAGTGCGTAGCACAGGGGGAGCCATGCCCGCCTTCCTGTTTTTAAAACCAACATCATCATGTCATCACGCATGATGCAGTCCGTCCAGCTGTAATCACACGCTGTCCCGTTCAGTCTTGTGTTTAAAAACTGCCTCGCAACGAGAAGAGGAAACCAACAGCTCTGCGCTATACCCATCGTACACCTTCGTATTCACTTGCACAAATCGCGAACAAATTACCTTCAGCCTGCCGTGAGCGCGGTCTACACGTATCATACACGAACCACCTCAACACAACAACACAATTTGCTCTGCCCCGTTCAACAACTTGCTAAACATGTTGAACAGTTCAACTGAAGTCCAGTGTACGCCCGCAAGTGAGCACTCACTTTTACATTCTAAAACACGTTTGGTATCAGCTTGGATGTAACTTCTTGTGTATATTCCTCATAGCCCGGGTACGAATCCTTCAAGAACTGTTCCTCCACATCTATCTTCTTCATCAGGAACGCCGCAAATGCAATCGTCAGCGCAATTCTCGACGGAGATGCCGTTGCCACCGCAAAACCCGCGCTCGCCAACAACACACCAGAGTACATCGGATGTCTCACATATTCGTACAACCCATCCGTTCTGAGCTCGCCCGACGGCACCGGCGCCGGCCAAATGGACAGCTGTTTGGGCCCAAGGTCAAACACCGACTTTGCAGAAATGAGGGCGCCCACAATGAGAAGCGCCGGGCCCGCGAGGAAGTTGACAAACACGTCTAGAAAACCGCCTCCGCGCAGTAAGAAAATGACGAACGCAAGCTGAATGGCACCGTACAGTTCCCCTCGATTCAACCAATCGCCCGCTAAAAAGTTGTCCACAAGCCCCAATGACGCCTGCTTTGTGTCGTCCACCAGCTTGGTGGTATCAAGGTCCTGCACGGATTGTTGAAAGTCGTCGATCTTCTGCTGCGCGGAGTCCACAAACTTGGAGAAAATCTCCGTGTCGAACGACGGCGCTTCGACGGTCGACGTCGTCTTCGGAGCGTTTGACGCGTCGTTCTCCGGATCGGCATTCATGCGCACGCGGCGGCGCGCGCTGCCGCGGCGGTGAGCAGGCACGGCACGGTGCTTGTGCAGCGCGAGGCGCTGCGTTGGTCGTGGGCCGGGGCAGAAGGAGGACACGAAGGCCGCGTCGAACATGGCGGAGGTGGAGCTTTGGCAGTGGTGCGCCAGCGACGGAGGTGCGGCGGCGAGTGCGCGGAGACGGCGTGTGGCTGCGGCGAGGAGGCTCTCCGCGCGGCTGCGGTTGTGCAGCGGGTGGCATGAGCGGGTGGCATGGGCGGAGCTTGGCCAGTGGCTCTGCCCATTCACATTCTGAATTGTTTCGGTTTTGGAGATCTCCTGTGATCTGAAAATCGATGAAAAACCCGCATCCTTCGATTTGCGCCGAAATTCCCACTGGGAATCCCGCAGAATCCGTCGAGCATGCATGGAGTCTGTGAGAGTCCCTGCCAATTTGGCATGGTGCAAAAAGGAGCATCTTCCCGCACCATGGCTTAACAGCTGCTAATTAGCAGCCACTACGAAGGTAGACGATCGCAGACAAACGACTCTGTTACGATGGCAGAGAGTATCTGGAAGGGCTATCTTTGCTTTTTTTCATCTCACTGCTCCAGTAGGGCAAGACGGTCGGAGCCATGACCTTTGCCTTCTGTTGAACCCCGAGGGAGCGGACAAACAGCTGTAGTCGTGAAAGACGCCTGAAGGACGGTAGCCTTTGCTTAGAGAGCCGACGGGCGATCAGTTTCGCTGTGAAGGCGGATCGTAGGTGTCGAATTGTAACCCGCCCTTGAATAGGGCGACCCGCTCTCAGCCAAACGTTTTGGGGTTGGCTGTAGCACAGAACATGTTCTTGGCCACCGGTCCTCTCATCATGTCTGATCGCCTTCGGGCCACTTTTTTTCGCTCTTTCCGCTCGAGAATCTTCTCAAACGCTGTAATCTAAAGCTAATCTCCCAAAGCACCGGAGTTGTGCATCCGGCCACACGCCGTCGAAAACGAGCGTCGATATAGGGCCTGCGTCAGCCTTTGCTCCTGTACATGAGCAATCCTGTATTATTGCAACTACGACACCAGCTGGGCGAATGTCGCAATGCCGTAAGGTGATAACACAAAAAGTTTTCGTTACAAAGAAAGAGAAGATTCGAATTGTTGTCTACAAAATGTTGAGCATGTTGTCGGTAATCTCTGGCGTGCGCAGTTTTGCAAGGCAGTTGTCTACCAATCAGTAAAACAAATGCTTCACGCGAATGGCCAATTCTTTGTCAGGCACATTCAACCAGTATGTTTTGTCCGGGCCCTAAGTTATTGGTCATATGTATTGGCGTTTTGGTCATTGTCACCGTGAGACTCCCAAAGCGTTCAACAGGGGTTCTACTAGTGTTCTACGGGAAGCAGAACTGATTTGCTCAGTAAAGATAAGCGATGGTCTTAATTAGACAATCCTAGGGTAGAATGTACGACATGTTCGCTTTTTTGAAAAGTACTTCAACGGAGGCATGCTTGTTAGACAAGAACTTGCCTGGGAGACAAAGTAAGCAAAGAGGATTGACAGAAAAGGTGGTCCTTGTGTACATATCGGAAGACCCGATGACTTGATCGAAAACGACGAGCCGTTCTCCAGGACAATATGCGTACGAATGTACGTGACATGTTTTCTCAAAGATACACAAAGCGCGCAGTACATTTCTACAGTAAAGTTATTGTGTAGTCAGTACTACACAATGTCATGTTTGCGTAAGAGAGAATTTGCAGACGAAAGTTACTAACATTAGCACGAAAAGAATTAGATGTTGACAGTTTCGCACTACGAAGTTAGTTGCACATCAATGCAACACAGACGTAGATGTCAAACAGATGCATTGTCACGATGAATGAAAAGTGGTGAAGACATGAGCTTTGCATTTTGTTTCACAATTGGGTGTCGGCGTTACGGCCCAGATATGTAGACGGTAGACGGCGGTTGCCACGATGGACAGGACAGCAAAGGGTTTGTTCTGCAAACACCAACGTTGATGACTGAATCAGTCGTTGACGGGGCTTACCGTGGCGCGCGGGCCAGTGAAACAAGCTTTGAGCGTTGCGGTGATAGTGATGTTCATTGATGGTGCACAATGGTTGATAAGATGTTGCGGTATAGAAAATAGGAAGACAGAAGATAGACAATGTGCGTTGAGACAATAATCATTGACGGCTCTACCAATGGAGGGTGGGGCAAAAAGGTCGTCAGAACAATTAGTCGCGCGCTCGAAAAGGAGGGGGGGGGGGGGGGGGCGCCAAAAGCAAGCCACGCATCGGGGCAAACTCCGGCGCTCGTCGCGCGCGGGGTATTTGTTGCCACAGCGTGAGGTCGTTTTACGCGCGGCGCCGCGAGACGAAGGAAGCGGCAGCCATCACACGGTGATGAGTTGGCTGGAATCCGTGGCGCTAAATCGGCACATCGAAGCAACAGCCTGCGCGCGGTTGGAATCGTGAAGCATGGAGCTGCACAGCACGCGCACAGCAATGGAAGAAGAAGGACTGGATGTTCCACCGGCGCCGGACCCCCCGCAGCAGAACACGCACACGACGGAGACAAGCCGGTTCCTGACGCGCGCCACACGGCCGCCAAGCAAGCCGCCGCCGGTGGCGCTGAGCGGCACGCTGTCGTGCTCGTCGCAGCACGGCGACTTGATCATCGACCCGTACGGCGCGCGCTTCGAGGCGGCCGGCACGGAGCTGAGCGCGAACGGCGCGGGCGCGCGGCGCGCGCGCGGCAAGCACGGCGCCAAGGGCGGCGGCGGCGGCGGGTGCACGGAGACGCACCGGCTGACGTACTTCACGGGCGGCTGCGTGCTGTCGACGGTGTTCTGCGTGCTGGCGCTGCTGCCGCTGTGCCGGTGGCGCGCGCGCAACGTCTACCAGCGGCAGAACCGCCTGTGCTACGCGCTGGGCGCCGCGCTGGGGCTGGTGCTGTTCGCCGCCATCGCCAGCGTGCTGGCGCTGCTGCTGCTGGGCGTGTACCGCGACGGCTGGGCGTCCACCTGACCACACGTGGACAGCGCCGCATCTTTTACCTTCGTCGCGCACGCGCGCAACGTGTTGCGCCGCCTGAGCCGCTGACAGCGCGCGCGTACGCGCTATGATACGTGTTCGCCTCGACTTGTGTGGCGCGCCATGTCTCCGGCCGCACGCTGCGCGCGATGGAATCGACGCGCGCGACATGGCGCAGCGCACGCACACGCACACGCACACGCACACGCGCCCGCGTTTACAGCAACTGCCGCAACTGCGGCAAGCGGGAATCACATCTCAAGTTCTTTACAACACGAAAAAGGGAGAGGGAGAGAGGAAGGGCCGTTAGTGACCACGGGCGCCGCACAGCCGCGCGGCGCCCCCGACTGTACAGTGAGGTAGATAGGGGGAGAGAGAGAGCAGTAGACACAAGCCACACCAAAGCGCATCAGCGCGACGCTACAATCGGAGCGACCACAATCGCGGCCCAATCGCGCCGGCCACCGCCTCCATCACGCGCATGCTCAGCGAGTTGCGCACCACCGCCTCGGGGCTGGGGAACGGCTGCATCACCACGGGCGCTGGCGCCACCACCGCCTCGGGGCTGGGGAGCGGCTGCGTCACCACGGGCGCTGGCGCCACCACTGCCTGTGGGCTTTCCGCCGGCTCCTCACTGCTCATCATCGCTTCTTCGGCGTCCGTGCCGTCGTCGTGGGGCAAGGGAGGCAGATTGTTCGCCTCCCTTACCGCGTTCCACGTCTCTACCGTGGGGAAGGGCTCGTAGTTGACGGGGCGATCTCCGTCTGTTCGGCGCGCCGCGTACGAGCAGAACGAGAACGGCTGTGTGTTGGGGATCACAGCAAAGTCGAGATACACCACAGAATCGTCCAGGAAGCCGGTCGGCGTCTTGACGTCGTTGAGATAGCCGTAGCGGATGGCATACTGCTTGGAGCCGCACGTGAAGTTGACCGGAAGTCCGCTCAGTGTGGAATCCTCAAATACCCCTACACATTTGATCGCCGTCGTGACATGAAACGCAAGTTAGAAAGCACGTTCATAGCGCAAACGTGCGCAAACAAACAGTGAGCAACTTACATTGTGGCGGCAGATGATCAGGTCTTCCAATGGGGGAGAACAACAGCGTCGATACGGGCGACGTGCACGGCTCGCCATCCATCCGAATGTCCGACGTCCATAGGCCGATCCTATCGTCGGCAAGCTCAGCCAACAAACGCGCCCTGGCAGCGAAGGTGATGGACTGGGGGCACAGCTGCGGGCGGTACAACGCGCGATCGCCGTAGAACGATATGTGTGAAATATCCTGCGGCGTGAACGTGACCTCGTGCACCTCGCCATCGTGTGCAGCCACGCCGGTTGCCAGCAACAGAACAGACAGCACTGCGGTCGATACGAACGTCGCGGTCGGGAACATGGTGAATCAATGAAGGCACACCAAGCAGAAAAGAAAACAGACGACGAGCGAGAGCGGGCAGATCGGCGCCAAACGCTGTTTGCTCCGATGAGGGAAAGGAAGGGGGGGGGTTGTGGCGGGCGGGGGGGAGCGTGCGGTGGGGAGCGGGAACAAATAGCAGCGCTTCTGACGTGCGGCAAAGCAAAAAGCGTAGAGCGAAGGCGCGCACTGCAAGCGCGCAGCCGCGCGCCGCACTGCGGGCGGCGCGCGCAGTGTCCGCCACGGCGGGCGGCGCGTGCCAAAAAGACGCGCCGCGCGCGCGCGACGTCTATCGATGGCGTGGCGCGGCGGCGCGCGCAGACGCGGCGGCTGCGATGGCGCCTCGTGGCGCGCCGCGCACACGCCGCGCGCGCCGGCGCGCCGACGTGGCGCGCGGCGCGAGAGCGAGGCAGCGCGCGCGTGGCGCGCGCGTGCCAAGCGACGGCTTGTCTGTACGTGGCCGGACGCGCGTGGCGATGCGGCGGCGCGGCGGCGCTTTTATTGTGGCCGGACACGTTGCCTCTCGCGCTTATTTTAGCTGTGAAGCAGCGCGGGGAGCGTTTGTCGGCCGAGGATGGCGCTTTGCGTTGAGTTTGGTTTTAGGTTTAAAGCGATTGTGTATCGTCTTTCGACGAAGGTATTGTGTGTTGCTTGCAGGGCGTCCGCCGACGGTACACGTAGAGACCTCAGTTAGATCCTTTGTAAACACAAAGCGCCCGTCGACTTTGTGCGGGGGCGACGGCCCTGAGGCGCGCAGCCGAGTGCGCATTCGCAGTGGGATCTACAGCTTGTATGGGCTCGTACTGTACTGCCAACTTGGAGGCGCGCTTTAATGAGTTGAATTCCCGAATGTTAAAGGCATCATGCGCGCTGCACCGCCTGCGACGATCGCACGTAGACGCCTGCAGTTCGGCGTTCGTGGTGTTCAAAGTTGGCCAAAGTTTGCACGTCAAACTGCAAGCAGTCAGCATGACCACATGCACTGCGCGCCAACGCCAACGGCTGCGCTCAAGCCCAGTTGACTCTGCGTTTGCTTTATCGAGGGAGAGAGCGTACCGTGCTGCAGCATATCTACCAAGTCTGACGTTAGACAGCTATCCCTAGTACAGAACAATACTTGTAACCGCGGATCGACAACACACGCGACCGAAAGGGCGCCAGTATATGGGCGCCAGCACCGGTGACAGTAGTATCTTTCTAGCATGATCTTTACGAAGGTCTGGTCCGGGAAGCGAGCCGATATTCCTTGCCGATAAAAACATGATGTACCTAAGGATACCCCGCGGCAGCGCCGCTTACAAAAGTGTAAACTGCCGTCTACGGACACGCTGCTTGTATGTTTTGGGCCCCACAGCAGCGGCCCAGAGACTTTTCGTTGTTACTGCAACCGCCAACTTTGGCGAAGGTAATACAGTACAGAGTCTGTACTACAGACGGCTCATCGTCCATCAATGGTGCTCGTACTCGTGTGCCCAAGAGAGAACTCCGTCAGGCGTCTCAAAAGGCTGAGACCCATCACGCTCGACTTTGTCGACGACGGATGAGAGCCTTGCGGTGGCGTACATGTCATACGTACACACGCGTGCCACGGCCACCACGTCACGGGGCAGCGTGAGCGACACGTGCGGCAAGTTCGAGCCTCCTGGCTGTCCAGGCCCGCCTGGAGCAGAAGCGCGGTGCTCCACCTCGTCGCGCCGCGCTCCGCCAGCGCGCCCTTCGCCAGCGGCGCTGCGCAGCGGCCCAGCGAATGCACCTCCGCCCTCTGTCGCGCCGTGCGTGTGCGCGCGCCGCCGGGAGGCCTAATGAGGCCGCCGTAAATTGGCTGCAACGGTACGCCGCGCAATAGAGCCGCGCGTCGGCCCGCTGCTCGCTGCCACCTGTCGCATGAACCACGCCGCTGCCAACTCGTCACCACCGCCGCCCTGCTCACAGCGCCGCCTTGCATGCACCTCACATCTCGCCTATGTCAATGCCCCGTTCTGCTTGCCGTATTCTCTCCCACGCCCGAGTCAGTCCCGCGCGCGCTGCATCAGCAATATGAGCGAGCGCTCAACATGTGACCGTGCGCTCAACCTTTCCGTGCTGCCGTCGCGCAGGACACGCCAGTGGGTCAGCACCTACAGCACGCAGAACGCCTTTGGTCACAACCATGTGCTCGATCTCCTCGAGTTGTACGCCTCGCAGAACGGTATTCAGCGAGACGATGAGCTTCCCAACTGGCGGCCCACAGCGTCGTTTGCCCATCGCCTCCGAAAGCTAGGCGCCGAGTTCCGTCGACAGGTCACGGGCGCCTTTGCGCGACGCGTCGGTTTTGATCATCTGCTGTGCGTACCGTCTGACAGCAGCTGCTTGAGCACTAGTGAGCGCAATGAGTGCACGAAAAACGCTATGCAAAGTGGCGTAAAGATGATTACTGGCGCCGTGTTGGCTGACGAGCGTGCCAGGGTGTTTGCTCGCGTGCCCATCTTGCTGCGCGCCGACGTGGCCGATAATATTTTCAACCTGGGCTTGCAAGATGTGAGCGAGGAACAGCCGCATCTTTACGTCGCCGTGGGTATTAAGCGACGCTCGGTTGAGACAAAGGGCTCGGCTATTATCCGCAACACCTGTCTGGAGAAGTTGCAGAAGGAGATGTTCTTGTGGAACTTGCTCTTGTCACAGACGCAGCCTGTTGATGTGGGCACCGCGTTGATCATTGGGCTGCACCCCAAGCGAAAGCAGGCCGTTGCCACCGGCGCCGTACCGCATAAACCCGTTGCCACGGGCAATAACCAAGCGTCTGCTGCGGTGTTTAACAAGAAGGTGTGGAAGCTTGCGGTGCTTCCGATGCAGCAGATGAAAGAGCACACGAGGTTGAGCGCGCTGGAAGCGTTGAGATGGCGAATTGACGTTGTTGATCAGGGCAACGCGTGGTTGATGGATGCCGTCAGACGCCTGTCTACGAGCGAAACATCAAATCCGACAGCCACAGTTGAAGGCGCGCACGACGTCAACCCGGTTTTCGCGTTGCTTCGCACCACGTCTGATCCGCGATTGAGACCCAATATGAAATGTGCGTCCATGTTCGACTGGCCGTGGGAGAACGCCAAGAAGCAACTTGCGCACGATTTGCGCGAGCTCACGTTGGTGTCCGGCGTGAGTCGAAGCGCCACTGCAGAAGCAATGGCGAAAGGAATTCCGAATGATTACTCTCATCATCAGGTCACTGCTGAAGCTCTAGGCTCAAACTCGATGTTTACGGCAGAGACCCTTCAGAAAAGCAAGCCGGGGTACACAGGTCCTGTAGTCACGCCAAGAATTATCCCGCACAACAAGGCAAACTGGAGGCTATTGCAAGACTTTAGTCAGCAGTATCCTCACCGTTTCAGCAAGAGCGGTGAAATGCTACCCAATATCGATAAGAGATCCTTTTACGTTGACTTGGAGCTCGCATCCGCCGAGTATATGTACGCTGACGAGAACACGAAACAATCGAATGATGCGGACTCGGATCTGGTTCGAAAGTATGGCGAGGCATTTGACGTGTATCCAAAATCACCTTTGGTCGTTGATACCATCCCAGACTCGCTGGTGTATATGATCGGATGCGGCCAGATAGTAGACGGCGCCTGGAAGCACAAAGTTTTCATTACCGATACTCTAGACAAACAGGGAGAACAAAACGTAATCATGGCATGGTTGCAGCATATGCAGGCGGTGACTAGTACTCTGAAGGAACCCTCGCTCGTGCACGTGTGGGGTCCCGAGAAACAACTACTGTCGCAAGCCTTCCGTCGCATGCCTCAGGGGTTGATTCGTGACATTGAGCCGCTTCGCAACTATGTAATCATGGACGTGCACAAGATAGTGGCAACCTCTGGCGTTTCCATCCGGGGGAGCTTGAATAACTCTATCAAGAATGTAGCAAAAGCTCTTCAAAATCTAGGCTTGCTGGATGGTTGTGAAGGAAGAGATGCCGAACAAGGAGTAGAGAACGGAGCTGATGCGATTGCAGCTGTGCTCTATGCCGCAGAGCTCGTGCATAAAAACGAGGCACCATCGTTATCAGAGGATGAAATGGTTCAAAATGTGGCACGTTACAATGAACACGACTGCAGGGACGTGGCGCGCATCGTGGCATACTTGAGGAAGAATCATTGAGAGCGTGTGACAGAAACTAAATCGTTTTTAGTTGTTGACACACAGACAAGACGACCAAAAAAAGGTAACCGGGGATGAGGACAACATGTCACTGCGAGCCGCTATCAAAACAAAGAGGACCGCTGAAGGACGTCAACGTGGCGCATCCGAGTTTGAGTATTGAACGCATGCCACCAAGCACTGCGAGAGCTTGGCAGCGGCCGTGTGTGTGCTAGTTATTATTCGACGTAACCGCCGGCAGTAATCATGGCAAACGAGACAAACAAAACACCTCCAGTGAGAGCGACAGCCTTCTCAGAAATCTTGGAGGCCAGCAGACGACCGCCGACAACAGCGAGCCCGGTGCAAATGGCATGGCCCAGCACGCCGCCCAGAATTACGCCGTAGATATCTTTAGACGCGGCAAGAGCAATGGTGGCGATCTGGCTGCGATCGCCCCACTCGGCCAGGGCGGTCATGGTTAGCGATTTCATAAAGGCCGGGGGAAGGCCAGGCAGTCGCGAAGGCTTGGGCTTCTTATCCGGGGTGGCCAGCTCCTCCTCCACCTCAGCCAGCTCCTCATTCTCCGACTGGGCGTTGTGACGCATTTTCCACCAGTCGCGCAGCAGCTGCAGTCCAAAATACAAAAAGAGGGCGGCGGCGGCCATGGAGGTGTAGCGCTTGTCAAGCAGTAGCGGGAAGGCCTTGCCAATGGCGGCGGAAAGCACGGTCATTGCGGCTAAGGCGGACAGCGCGCCGGCCCAAATGGTAAGCCGCGAGGACTTCATGGCAAGAATGGCGGCAACGAAAAAAGTGCGGTCGCCAAGCTCGCACGCCAGGATGAGCAGGAAGGACTGCAGGAAGGCGGACGAGAAGCCGGCATCGTCGGCCAGCGACACGCGCACGGACTCTGGCAGCAGCGACATGAGCGACGGCATGTCGTGGGCGTCGTCGAGGGGCGAGGAGGGCTGGACGGGGAGCGCGATTACGAGCGCGGAGAGAAGCAGCAGCACAGCGACGAGGAGGGCGAGGACGCGCATGGCATAGCGGAGGCGGAGGGGGGGGAGAGAAAAGGCTGCGGGCGGGCGGGGCGGGACGGCGCGCGCGCGGCTTTAGGCGGCGGCGGGCGGGCGACGCGCTGCGCGTCATAATAATAGGCGGCGGGCAACGATGGCGGCGCGGCGCCGGCGCTGGCGCGGACGCGTCGCTGCTGTTTCTGCCAGCGCGCAATTCAGCGCGCGCTATAGTGTCAGCCAGCGCCACTGACGGCTTGCCTTCTATAGAGGGCGCGCCACGTCGCCGACGTGGCCCGTGATGGCGTGGTGAGCGGCGCGCGGTACAGCCGCCGCCGCCGCCGCGGCCAATGGGCGCGCGCGCGCGCCGCGGCAACGGCTCGCGGCGCGGAGCGGCGCGCGCTGGCGACGACTCGTTGCGCGAGCACTGCGCCGCGCGCGCGCGCGTGTGTGGCGCGCCGTGGCGCTCCGTCTTGTGCGCGCTTGCGCGGTGCCCCCGCGCGTGCGCCTGCGCTTTCGTGCCGGCGCGCCGCGCGGCCATGTGAGTGTGTCGCGCGCCAAGCGCGACCGCACTCCTCTGCGTCCTCTTCTTCTCCCTCCCCTCCTTCCCCTTCTTCGCCCGTGTTGCGCCGCGGCCACTCTCGCTGCGCGCCGCTTGCGCTGCCGTCGCCCCCTCCTTACACTCGGCGCGTGCGCTTGGCTCCATGCCGCCGGTGGAGCGCTGCGACGTCATCGTCGTGGGCGCCGGCGTCGCCGGCGGTGCCTTGATTAACTGTCTGGCGCGCGATGGCCGCCGCGTGCTGTGCATCGAGCGGCACCTGCGTCATCCCGACGGCTCTCTGAGCGAGCCGTCTCGCATCGTGGGCGAGCTGTTGCAGCCGGGCGGCTACGAGAAACTCTCAGAGCTGGGGCTCGCCGATGCGCTCTCGGGCATTGACGCCCAGCCCGTCTATGGCTACGCCATGTTTCTTGACGGCCGCGCGGAGTCCATCTCGTACACGGAGCCGAACGCGCAGAAGCGTCGACTGGGCTACAGCTTCCACAATGGCCGCTTTTTGAAGAGACTGCGACAGATAGCTCTCGAGAATGAAAACGTCACTCTTGTACAGGGCAATGTCGTGTCGCTGGAAAGCGACTCGTCCGGCAAAGTTATCGGCGTGTGCTATCGCGACGACCAAAAGCGTCTCGCTCGCGTCTACGCCGACTTAACTATAGCTTGCGACGGCTGCTCAAGCAGTTTGCGGAAGCGAGCCGCCGCCGAACATCAAGTGTCAGTGTACTCCAACTTTCATGGCTTGCTGCTGGAGATGTCCGACGTTCCGTTCCCCAACCACGGCCACGTTGTTCTTGCCGACCCCTCACCAGTGCTCTTTTACCGCATTAGCAGCACTGAGGTCCGCTGTCTTGTCGACATTTCGAGCGAGTATACCGGAGCCGTATCCGATTACATGTTAAACGTCGTCATGCCTCAAATCCCGCTACAGTTTCAGAAACCGTTTGAGAACGCGGTCAGGAACGGAAAGTCAAGAATGATGCCCAACCGCGTCATGCCGGCCCCGGCAGACATCATTCCTGGCGCTCTTCTGTTAGGAGATGCCTTCAACATGCGTCACCCGCTCACTGGCGGTGGCATGACTGTTGCGTTGTCTGACGTTACCATCATTCGCAACCTGCTCAAGGGAGTTCCCGATTTGTCCGATGTCGCCACCGTTTCACGCAAGCTGGACGTGTTTTACTCGGCTCGGAAACCTATGTCAACTACGATAAATATTCTTGCCAACGCGCTTTACACACTGTTTTGCGCGAAGGCCGACCCAGCTCTCAAGGACATGCGAGATGCTTGCTTCGAATATCTTGGTAGGGGAGGTAGGATGACTCATGATCCCATATCAATGCTTGGTGGAATCAAGCCACAGCGTTTCTTACTTGTCACTCACTTTTTCGCTGTGGCTTTCTATGGTTGTGGAAGAGCAATGTTGCCGTTTCCTACGATCCACCGGGTTGGCAAGGCTTGGAGCATATTCAGGGCTTCTTTCAACGTTATCAAGCCCTTAATAGATGCCGAAAACTTGTGGCCATTGTCGTTACTGCCTATCTCTTCACTGTAGGTTTGTAGAATACTTGCGTGCATAGAAAGAAACGTTGATTAAACTTGAGGAACTTTCGGACTTCAATGATACAAGGACTTGCCTTTATGTACTTGTGAGTAAGAGGTTAACAGAGTCAAGTGGAGATTAGGTGCTTCAAGAACGGCTGCTCTCGAAAGCACTACGTCTGATATTATGGACACCCATTGCCACAACTGCAAGGCTTACAAATCTGGATTCTCTGGAGCGGTCGGATACATTATTCTTCGTTTGACAAAAACTCCGTTGGAAGGAATGATATCGGCCATGCTTAGCCATTTGATCAGCAAGCACTCTGGAGTTCCGTGCTCGTATGAGTAGTTTTCACAGGGGCCACCTCCGAGTTGATCGAGAGGTCCACAACCTTGCGGTTCAAATGCTTGCACTGCAGAGAAGAAATCATCTGCCATTCCTCTCGGAACTAATGAAATGGCAGTACCGCTCATATGAACTCGAGGTTCCTTGTCTGGTTGGGGAAGCATTACCTGGATCCTCATGTTCGGTTGCAGACGCAAAATCCACTCATATCGTCTTCCAGTTGCTTCTTCTTCGGCCTTAATCATCTTGTAACACTCTTGTGCTGCATAGAACTGCATGAAGTGATGGCTGTAATGACTCTCGTCAGTTCCTTCACGCATATAGCATTCCGATGGTTCTGGAGTTTTTATAGCTTGCGTGGAAAACGTGCGTACTACTTTGGCTTTCATTGCGTCGAACATTGGTTGAAGAACTCCCAAATCATGCTCCTCCACATAATGCTCTCCACTGCGCTCATGGTGGTAGTCATCTTTTGGATCAACGTAGAAGAAAATATCCGCGTTCTTATCGACGGTTCGAATAACGTCTAGGTTTTGATGAAATACATGCGGAAAGGTCCCAAGGTGTCCACTGTAACACACAGCCATTGAGGGTATTCCCGACGTTGCCTCCGACACTCCAGCAAAAGAAGCTACTTTATTCACGATACCGGACTTAATCGGATGGTCTAAACGATGAATCAAGAGAGCAAGGATAGATCCTACGATAATAGCAAGAAGCAACAGCTTCGGGGCGGGATTCTTTCCGGGTGGATATGCGTGAGCCACATTTGGTGGGGTGACTTCATCACGAGCAGACGTCGTTTCTGAAGCAGGCATTGGAACAAACCCTCCGCTCTTTCTGATGCGCACGCCTTGTTAAATGTGAGCCTGAAACAGATGGAACTAGTTCCGTTCTTAGCTTCCGAACAAACCCGGATGAAAGCACAGAACCACAGAAACTTACCTCATGCCATGCTGAGAGAGCTATTTTCCAAAAGTCTTTTTGTCAGCTAGAAAACAGCGAGAACTGTTTGGCTGGGACGGACGATTAGAAGTCTACGAATGGGTCAAATACGCACATTTCAGTGCATATTCTGACACATCTACACGTATCTACCAGACCTCTAGATTTCCAGGTGTCACACAATAGATAACAGCCGCGCTGCAGAGCGCCGCGTCCACCGTCCATACTCCCCGGAGTCCGAAGTTTGGACTGACAGTAAGTTCAGGATTCAAAAGAACAGTTCGGATAAACATGAACGTAGTTAGTCTCTGAGACATTCATTATGATGGCGCATATCGTCCGGGTAGGAATGCTCTTAGTAGTGAAATGCATTCTGAAACACATTCATTCAGCATTAATCTTTGGGCTAAGCTTGCCTTGTTATTTCAGAGATATTTCAAGGATAGAAGGCTATCCTTATATCCCCTGTACTTGAGACACTTTATGGCTAAACTTCGTTAGGCAGTCCAATTGTTCCAAGCCAAGGCGCTGGTGCAGTAAGAGGGCGGGGAACCGTCCTGAAAGCTCTCCCATCACAGATGTCTTCCTCATCCATTATAAGAGTGTCAAGACGGTGAAGATGTATCTCCGATTATTATTCTCTTACGAGGATAACATATGAAGATATTGCGGTGTGGAAAGCTGCTTCGGTGGTCGAAATCGTCCTCAGACACGTTGTCGATGTGCGATTGACGGACCCCAATGTAAGGGAACGTGTATCTACCTTACGTCCGCAATTGGAATTGTGTTTGAGAGCATCTACAGCCACACACGTCTCGATGGTAGTGATTTTTCCTTTGAAGTAAAAAGTTGCGAAGCTCATCTTGCGTGCTACTTTGAAGGTAACATATTTACGAACGTGGCCCAAAATCTCACATATAAGAAGTGTCGTTTAATCGCTGAAACCCTTCAGCAAGTGAGACTTTACTTCGCCTTCGCGGGAAGAGGGTATAAGGATATCCTTGAGTTTATTAGAAGTTCCAAAAAGGCGCATCCTAAACTGTACCCCAGGGGATACGTATAGTTTGATTCGAAGGCGAAATTGCCATTGGTGTAACGTTCTCAACGGCAGCGAGCAGGATGACGAGGACAGTGAAATATCCAATTTGTTTTCAATCGCTGGAACGGCAGTCCATAAAGTGTCAAATTCAAAGCCACTAATTCTCACATCTTGTCGCCCCCTCTGCGAGAGTGTTGCCTTGAACACGAGCGGCTTGTAGCGAAGGTTTCTTACAAGGTTGTCTCTGAGAGAGACTGTCCTGCAGAAGGTTTGTTGTATGACACAAGCGCTTGCAGCGGCTCGGCTGACACTATTTAATCAAAGGGTAAGGAGCAACCGTCTGTTGTGCCCCCTCTTGTGTCGACAATCAGCAGTCATCCTCTTTAGCGCAGTACTGCGAAAGGCCAAGACGTAATGCCTGGCAAGGTCTAAGCTGATTCTAGTCGACACTTTCTCTCATTATAGCTTGATTCCATCAAGGAGCTGTTTCACTTCTTCTTCCGCTCGACGGCTCAAAACAGCATTGGTTTGATGCCAGAAGGCAACCCTCTGGAAATCATATTCTTCGCTTCCTGCCGCATTGGCCGATATCAAGCACTAACTCTGGGTAGTGTCGACATCCGTCTCGTTATTGGGTGCCAACGTTTCGGTAGAGTTCCTGGATTTCCTCCTTTCGTCCTAGACACCTGAGATACCAGTTTATACTCTCATCATCGTAAACATATCCCGTGAGAACCATGTACGGGTACATTTTTGTCGCGCTGACGATGCTCTGCATCGTCGTGCGCGCGGCTCAATGGATTATGGAGTCTCGTTCTGATAATTCTGATGGCAAGGCATCTACGCAAAACTTGCGAACACCGGAATTCAAGTCCTTCCAACTTAATTACCTCATCGTTTACCTGCTTGCTGTAGCAGCCGATTGGTTGCAGGGACCATATGTATACGCACTATATACCGAATACGGCTACGGAAAGAAAGAGATCGGACAGCTTTTTATTGCTGGGTTCGGCTCCTCTGCCATTTTCGGGACCGTTGTCGGATCCGTTGCCGACAAGTATGGCAGAAAGTTCAATGTCATTGTATTCGTTCTCACCTATGCATTATCCTGTATGACAAAACATTCGCCTAACTTCTCAATTCTTATGGTAGGACGTCTACTCGCTGGAGTTGCTACTAGCATTCTTTTCTCTGCTTTTGAGTCATGGCTTGTTTCTGAACACAACAGTCGCTCGTTTGATCCTGCCTTACTCTCTGAAATCTTCTCCAAAGCTCAGTTCGGCAATGCCGTAGTTGCCATTCTCTCGGGACAAGTGGCAGGAGCCGCCGCAAGCCAATTTGGGAAAGTAGCTCCATTCGACGCTGCTGCAATTGTTCTCGGAATCCTTGGGGTCATTGTCCTCGCCACTTGGACTGAAAACTATGGCGACAGTCGTCAGTCTGTTGGAGGTGGGCTCAGAAGCGCTTGGAACATGATGTTTGCAGATGAGAAAATCCTGCTCGTGGGTATTATCCAGTCCTGCTTCGAATCCGCTATGTACTTGATGGTCTTCAGCTGGACACCGGCGTTGCAGGCTGCGTCCGATGCCATGCAGCTCGGGGAGATTCCCCACGGCATGATTTTCAGTTCTTTCATGGTGTGTATCATGATTGGGAGCAGCCTCTTTGTGTTCTTTCTCAAGACTCAACCGGCTGAGTTGTTTATGCGTAACCTTTACGTTCTGGGCGTCATGATGTTCACGGTTACGGCAATTTCGAGCAATGTGTGGGAAATTTATGCGGCTCTCCTGGGTTTCGAAGTTATCTGCGGTCTATACTTCCCGGCCATGGGAACAATGCGCGCAAAATATGTTCCAGAGGTGACGAGATCTGCTATTATGAACTATTTCAGAGTACCGTTGAATGTCATCGTGTGTGCCACCCTCTACAAGAACGTGGAGAACGCCACTGTCTTTCGCTTGTGCGCCGTCATGATGGCCGTTGCTGTCGTGAGCCAGCAAAGGCTTTTCAGTGTCTCAAAAGTGTCAATTGGAACAGACGACGACTGGACCCGGGAAGAAAGAGCAGAACTTGTGGAAGAAGGTTTAGCCGCTAATGTCGAGGAAGCTACTAAATAGGATCATGGAGATATCAGAGAGCTGTCAAGTCATTGAAAATTATTAGTTGAGCTATCTATACAGTGAACGTTAATCGTGGCGTAGTTACTTTTTTTGCTTGTCACAAACTGTGTGCAACTATCATTTGATTGCCAGTATGTCTTGAGGTTAGTGAGCGGGATTTATTGAGCTAGATTTCGAAGCGTAAGGCGCTCTGTGAAAGATTCTTGGAAAGATGGCATCAATGCTTTTCTGGCTTTCCAGCTTGCTGTCGACGCTTCCTTCATATCGCCAGAGATTGACCTTTCGAAGTCCACATACGAAAGCCACAGATCCACATCTCTCTTTGCTGCCGGAAGCGATATTGCTCGCTTGAATAGTTTCCTTGTGTTGCGAATCATGACTTCATCAGATAGAGTAGCATGGCTTTGCTTGGATTCAGCGCGTATCAGTAGTTCTGCATTTATCGCAGCTTTCAAGGACTCCATAGTTACTGGCGGCAAAGCCAGAACGGCTTGCGTAAAACTGCGAATTCGGGAGAGGTCTCTTTCTCTTGAAAGATACAGACATATGAGTCTGTCTTGCTCAAGGCTTCGGAACGGAACGATTACCTTCTGCTTCAAAGCCTCGTAAATTTCTACGCTCGCACTGAGTGCGTCGTTAGATTCTCGAAGCAGAGCTTCGAACTTCCAAAGTGTCCACTCTTTTATATTATCTTGAGATGCATCTTCGTCGGTTTCAACCCCTTCGACACCCAGCATAGCTTGTGCTTGCTGAGCTTCAAAATGCGATATCATCTTCTTCATAGAGTCCTCGAACTTCTTCGAAAAGCATGTGTTTTTGACCATATTGCCAAAGCTTTGAAGCACTGAGCGCACGCCGGAAGCTGCAGAGTCCGGAAGTCGCGCAAATTCAGCAGAACACATTGCACTATGTAGAAGTTCGGTTACCTTTAGAGCATGAGTATTCAGCTCAACTCTGTCATTCTCACTGAGATATATCTCTCCGTTTTCCTCACCTATCTTGTTTCCTAGACTTCGTTTTCGGGTTGTGCGATCAATGTCCCATGGTTCGCGAATGGCAATGAGCTCTGCGACGCAGCTTTCTGTACACTCTGCCTTCATGAGCTTAAGCATTTGCGAGAGTAGTTGTGGCGGGACAAAAGGAGTACTGGCGGCGACATCCCAGAATTCAGCTCGATCCAAGTGCGACAGTTTGAGACGATTCGATGCGTTTCGAAACACTGTGAAGGGAACGCCACCTTCCCAAAAGGAGGGAGACCTTGTTTTCTTTGTATCGTTTTCATCAGAACTGGCTTCGGATTTCAGAGAGTCCTTGTCGCTACTTTCCGGGCCAGAATAACTGTCATCGCTTTCTTCTCCGCTGCTACTCTCTTCATCAACCTGATTTCCGTCAGTACGCCGAGGAGCGTCTTGGGCTTCGTTTTTGGTTCGTAAGTGCTGCTCAATCGCATCATCTATTCCTTCCGCACCGCCGAGAAGGGGTGCTTCTTCAAGTTCTGGGGAGGAAGAAGGTTCTGTGACGCTTTTCGGGCGGTTCCTACCCTGGTCTGAGCCTGTAGAACCTTGATGGTTTTCACGTGTGGTATCTTCCTTAGCGCTTTGGCTATTGATCTCATCCGAAGCATCGTATCCGCTTTCCGGAGCTCCAGAGTTAGACTTCTCTTCAGAGATATCCTCCGATTCAGGACCATGGTCCTCACTTGGCTTCAGAGCTGAGTACTGTTCGCTGTGTTCACTTCCATCGGGAGGAAGTCCAATTGCCAGTCTTCTTGCGACGAGCTTTCCAAGATAACACAGCTCGAGTCGGAAATATTCTTTCCACAGTTTGACAGACTTGGGAAGGGCTCTGAGCGCCCTCTGCGCAAGGGTTCTAGCGCCAGTCGCGTCGCCGTTTGTGTCGAAGTGGAATGCGATTGCGGCAAGCCAAATGCGTTCTGAGCTATTTCGATATGCTATGGCCTTCGCGAAAACGCGCGCAGCGGCCCGTGTGGAACCCGTTTTGATACAGTGCTTCGCATAGTGAAGCCACAAGTCCTCGTCAAACGCGAACTTTCGAACGGCGCGGCTGTATATGAGATTTACGCGGGCGGCGGTCTTGTCGACCGTTCGTTCCACTTGAAGTTTGGTGAGCTCCCTCTGCTTTGCTCTTCGTTTCAGGATCAGATGGAGTTCACGCTCGAAGGCTGCGTAATGAAGATAATCGGTGCGGGTGACATTTCTTCTCAGCAGGTTGTACTCGTGATGGCGACGTTTGCGGACGATGTCGCTCACTTCGCGCCGGTTCAGGAGCTTGGCACGCTGGGAAGCATGAAGAACGGATATGGTGCTGCTGAGCTCTCGCTCGACCTTGTCGCCGCCCATGGCGCGTCGAGGGCGTTGGGCCGCCTGTCCCTGTCCACCGCGGGCGACGGTCAGGGCTCCTCAAAACAATCGATCAGTTGCTACGCGTAGCACAGTCGGGAGCGGGACGCCGACGGGATGGATCACGCACGTTACAGCTTCTGTAAGCAACGCGCTGTCACAACGGAGGCATCGTGGTTGCACTTCTGCTTTCGCGGGAAAAAGAGCGCGCCCGCCACACTTGTCGCGCGGCGAGTGGGTGCTAGTGCAGTGACGAGGCGGCGAGAACGAGCTGCGCCGCCGTTTTGGCGCCAAGTTCGAACCAGGCGTACTGTTCACCGCCTTGACAAATGACCGCGCTTTCCTGACAAGAACAGCTCTCTACTCACCCCCCCCCCGCCACCCACGCTCCTCCGCTCCCTCCCACCCACCCACCACCGCCGCTTCCATTGCAGCCCCTCGCCCCCTATGCTATGCGTCTTGAACTGCGCCGCTTCCTCGCAGTGACTCCTCCGTCTTGACATGGCTACAGCGACGCCGCTGGACGGCACGCCTAGTCTCCGTTCCGTGCGCGATAAGTATCTGGCGTTGTTGCTCACCGGCAATCCCGCCTCCAACACGGCCCCCTCCCCGCAAGCCACCAATTGGACCCCTGGTCAACATCTTCCGCAAGCTCCGGCTGTGCATTGGGCATCGCCTGTCACCCCAGCGCCGACGGAAAACGACGTGCGGCTGGCAGAGATTGCTGCGGGCCTCGTTGCGGCCGGTAACGCTGAGAAACGCCACACGGACGCCATCCGCCGCTTGGCGGGCGAATTGGATCGCTCGGAGCGAAAGGTTCGTCACCTGGAGAGAAGAAGACGCGCTAGCTCTCATGTACCCAGGGAGAGTGGTCACAGAGTCTCATTTGGTGAAGCGAAAAGAAAGATCCGTTTATCGCCTCGAGCTCCCAAGTACGATGTTCCCGTCAGAAGAGCCGCTTCAGAAGACCATCGTCGCCCGTCGCAGCACTTTGACGAACGCGATATTCTAATCCAAAAGGAGCTCGACGAACTCTACTCCTTACGGCGAGAAAGAGATGATTGGCTCAAGTCTAAAGAGCGCTCTGACAAAGAAGCTCGCCGTTTGAGCGTGATGCTTGCGGATATCAAAAGGAACACTCAGCGACTCCTCGAAGAGCGGCACAGTCATCTCAAGGTCATTTCGCGATTGCAAGACGAAGTTAGCGAATGCAAGCGCAATGCAGTACTCACCGATGTGGATGAGAAAATTGCTTCTGGTCGCGTGAGTAACATTGAAAACGTAACCCCTCCACGAGCGCGTGGAAAAAGAGACACCTCGCCCGCGTCAGCGCTTCGTGCTTCTGGCACGTACGCTGATATGGATCCACTCGATATTCGGCGCGAACCAGAATTTGAACAGTTGGAACGTGAATGGCATGGGCATCGTTCGATTCCGTCCTCAAGAGGGCGGAATTTTCATGACGTCGACCAGGTTTCGCCTTCCCCTGTTTTGCACAATAGACGGGAACAAGAGCTCAGAGAGGAATTGCGCCTTGTAATCGAAGAGAACGGTAAACTGACAGAGCGGGTCTCAAGCCTAGAACAGGAATGTACAGAACTTGTGAAGAGAGTTCGCTTTGGTCCAACGGTGTACTCAAGAGAGGACAAAATACGCCCAGTTTTCGAGGAACGTTGCATACCTGAGAATCATCCGTCTCGACAAAGCCCTTCCATGTCCGACGCCCAGCATGATATGTGTCGTCCCCAAGTGAATCCGGAAGCCCTTCCACGGTCAGAATCCGAAAGAGCGGCTGCTATCCCACCTTTGCGGGAAGAAGCCCAAAGAGATGCACCAGTCGCCTATCATCCTCAGGAGAATGTGGAACAAAGTTCCCCTGTCTCGGCTGTGCCCAAGAGGGCTTCATCACCATCGCTTGAAGAAGGGTTAGTGAAGTTGTTGGAAGAGGTGGATGTGCTTGAAGGTGTATCTCAGGCCATACACTTCGAAAGATCACCGTCGGAAGCAGAAAGAATACAAGATACGTTGGAGTTACCCGAGCTCAACGGAGATCATATGTCAGGTGAGGTGCATGATGGCCCACGTCCTGTGCCAGTGTCGTCTAATTCACCGCGACAAGTATTACTGAACACTGTGAACCGTCTCGAACGAATTCGCTCAAGTCTTTCGCTTAAATACGGCAAGTGGTTGGAGGCTGTCGCTAACGACGAAACTGCTTGCGATGAAACACAACTTTCTGCTGGGAGTGTGGATGCACCTCCAAAGAACCAGGAAATAACTACAGGCTCAATGAACACCGAGGTCATCAATAAACTTATTGAGAACTGATACTTTGCGATTGGGTTCATGTACAGCATACACACTTCGATCCCTATTTTCATCTATTCATCCTTCCCTCGACTCATTTTGAAGCAAAAGCGTGGTTAACGACACCGACATATTAGAGATAAATGCTTGGTGATCCTTCTATTGCTTTCGTTAACAGTTAAAATCTTTCGGTTGCCTGTTAGAAACAGCCATTGCTTGCCACATATTTGTTTCACGCATGTGGTAGCTCATCGTTGCAACTAGCTGCTCTCCAGCTTCCGTATCAGGAGTGTGTATTGATTCAAATCTCGAATGCATGGGTGAGCTTCGAACCCTGAACACTCCAACGCTGCCAGCCAAGATGGCGGCCTTACGAGTCGTAAGTTAAGACGTGACGGACAAGACAAAACACTTTACTTCAGCGAGATGCATATTTTTGGAAATTACGATTCCCCAAGAATCTTGACAAGATGCGGATCTATTTGTGCTCATGACGAAGCAGTTCTCGCCGAGATTCCCAGAATACAAAGGTAGCCCTACCTCATGTATTTGCTCTCAACTCTTGATAATTCTTTCGGGGTTTGACGGACAACGGCGGGCAGTATGACTGCATTTGCCCGTATACATGCTCCCCTTTGCTTTCGTCGACCCCGAGCACGAGAGCTTCGCAGACATGTTTGCACTGCACATCTTAAACATGTCGAGACTCCCGCCTCCCTGCGGGGTAAAGACCGTTTTCTAGTCCTATCCGACCTGCACGTCAAGAGAGAATCTCTTGAGACATGCCTGCAAGTCCTTTCGTTCGCACACAATGAGGCTTTGAAGCGTGGCACAGCAGTGGTCTTTCTTGGAGATTTCTGGCACGCGCGAGGCAATCTCCCCGTTGAGCCATTGAACGCGGTTCTCGAAAGCTTTTCAAAATGGAAAGTGCCGCTTATCATGATCCCAGGGAATCATGACCTTATCACTCGTAGTGGACATGGGGTTTCACTCGTTCCCATTGCGACGACCGTAGGAGATGACAACTGTTTGCTGATTACAAGACCCTCGCTCGTTTTCGATGCTCTCTTTTTGCCCTACATTCATGACACAACTACACTCAAATCGGTTTTGAAAGAAGTTTGCGTCATGCCGCAGAGAGTGCAAGCTATTTTCTGTCATGTCGAGGTAGCTGGTGCTCGCCTAGCTGATAAAATCATATCCAAGTCATCGGCCAGAACCCTCGAACCCTCGGATTTTCCAACACAGACGAGGGTGTATAGCGGCCATATTCATCGTCCCCATACAGTCGCGGAGACAATCCATTACGTTGGATCTCCTTATCAAGTTTCTGCTTCAGAAACTCGGCAAGAGAAGGAGCTCTTGGTATTGGATAGAACAATGGGGTGGCAAGTCGTCGAACGAATACCCATAGATATTGGACCACGTCACTTCAGAATTCATTTCGATTCTCCGTTTATCATGCCGGAACTACGACAAGGGGATCGGGTTGTTGTTCAATCTTGTTCCGATTCCACAAATTTTGTTGAGAATCTGAGGAAAGCAGGCATGCGAGTCGAACAGCAATACGCTACCGGTGCATCTCATTCGTCAATCTCGGAAGCAGGACCACTTGCAATGACTGAGCCTCGCATTTCATCCAAGACCATTTCAAACTATGATCTCTTCCGACAATACGCAGTGTTCAAGAACCTTGGGCCGCATGTTACAAAAGCTGGCCTCGAAATTTTGCATGAAGTTGGTGGGCGATTCTCTTCTAGCCTTTCTGGAAAGGACGTTAGGATAGACTGGAAATCGGTAACTTTGGAAGGCTTCGGACCATTTTTGCACCCCGTAAAGTATCCACTTTTGAAACGAGGTATAGTTCTCATCGTAGGAAGGGATTGTGACGAAGATGGCGCTCTTACTGGTCGGACGAATGGAACCGGAAAGACAAGTTTGGCCATGGCAGCACTCTGGGCAATGACGGGAAGGACTGATGCTAGGCCAGATGGATCTGTGGAGAAGGGTGTTGCGTTGGAAATGGTGCACGATAATTCGAAGGGATGTAGAGTCTCCACGGAACTTGTACTTTACGGAGAACGAGTACTTTCGGAGGCTCGTGACATGATGACAGCTGAAGAGCGCCATCAAGCTCAATTAATCGATTTTGAGAGCAAGGAAGAACAAAGGCCACTAAACATAACAATAACTAGGACAAGTTCAAGGAATGGGACTATAGCGAAGACAAGGTAAGAAAATCATCCATTTGTTACCGAACAAGATCATCACTGTATTCTAACGGGAGTATTCGATTGTTTATTTTCTTCTTTGTTCCGAAGGTCGTATAAGCAAGGGCTTTCACTGATTGTAAATGGTGTCGATTTATCTGGTTTGGAAGTGAAAGAAACCCAGAGCAGAATCGATCGTCTTGTCGATGGGGCGTTACTTCCCCATACAGTTTTTTTCGGCCAGCACATGGGTGCAGGCAGAGGGCTCTTGGATTCCACAGACAGAACGCTGAAGGATCATCTGGCATTGGTCTTCCCAATAGAAATCTGGAAAGAAGCTCGAAGAAAGAGTAGAGCACGGGTTTCTAAGCTTAATGAAATGCAATTGACGTCCAATGCATCTCTGAAAGCAGCTGAAGCTGTCGTTGCGAGGCTAGAAGTGGCTAAAGTTTCTCTTCAAAAGCAGTTGGACGATTTCGAGATGGAGAGACAAAGAAAGATTACGGACATCAATCGCGCGCTGCAGTCGTTGATAGCCGGATTTAGTAGATGGGACGAAGACAGCATATCATTCAGTGAGTCATTCGCGATTGGAAATTGTTCAGATGATCTCCTCAAGGTCATAAAAGAGCTTCGAAGGGCTTTGCGAGAACTAGATGAACACATGAAGGATAATTTTGATATTGACTGTGCGTCGTCAGCTGCAGAAATGGCCCGGCTAAAAGCAAACCTCAAAGCCGATGAGGATCTATGTGTCCGTGCTCACACAGTTGTTCAGAAAGCGGAAGAATGGGAACGTTCAAAACTAAAACGCATGTCAAATCTGCAGAACTTCATCGCCACAACGGAGAATGAGCTGAGAAAGATGGAGATGTCAAAAGAACTGGACTCAAGGCTGCGAAGATCCATTTCTGAACTTAATTCTTGCGACGAGCGGCTTCAAAAGCTAGTAGGCCTCAACGACCTCAACATGGAAGGTTGCGAAGGTTCGAACTTTTACAATAAGCTTACTCGGGTTGATTCTGCCCGGAAAAATGCTTCAAATGCCCATGAAGAGACAGTGCGGCTGCGAGTTTCCCTTCAGGAGATCCGAAATCAGTTGGCTCAGAGTGAAGAATTTGCCACAGTCGAGTTCGAGACTCCAGGTAAAGAACTCTCGACCTGGACTCCATTGCGTGCCGGGATTGTTACCTGTGACAAATGTCTGCGTCCGTTTGATGGTGTGCAATACGAAAAAGCTAGACTTCGGCTTATGTCTGAAATGCAGTCGATTGAAGAACGGCTCAATCTTAGTGAGGAAAAGAAAGTGCGTGAAGTTGTTCAATACGAAAAGAGTGTTCGAGAATTTCACGACATAATAGAAACGGAGAAAAGCGATATTAGTTCGAGAAAAAAAGCACTACTCGAAGATGTGAGGAAGCTTCGAGCTGGGAAGGAAACTCGGGCAGCTCTGGAACGAGATGTTACAGGATATTCGGATCGTTTAAATCTCCTTAAAAGAGAAAGGAATTTCTATCTAGATCAGTTGTTAGACCTGGGCTTGGAGGAGGTTGACCGGAAAAAGAACTTGGAATTCATCAAACGTCAGGTGTTTGCTTTCTTAGAAAATAAGGTTGCAAAGTCCAGACAGAACTTTGAACAAGCAGAAGAGTCATATAACCGACTCAAATCCGCTATAGACGAGAGAGAACGTATACGCATCCAACGTTCCGCAGAGAAACAGGCTCTACAGGAGCAACTCGATGAACTGCATTCACTGCAAGCTAAATGTAGAGATCTAGAAACCGAAAGGCGTGGATATATGGACGAAGGAAACCCTTACGAAGAATCACTGAAGTTGATATCAGCAGAATTGACTAGAGAGAGGGAAGTCGTGACGAAGCGAATGAACGAGTTTCAGTCGCTTTCCGATAAAATAGAAGTGACAAAGGCTCTGGATGTAGCCTTCGGGCCTCGCGGAGTTCCTTCATTCGTTTTGGAGGAAGGCCTCACCAGACTTGAAAAGCTCACCGATGAATATCTGCAGAAACTCTCAGCTGGGGAACTTATCCTACAAATTCGGGCCTTCTCGGATTACAAATCATCAACTCGAAATGATGGGGACAACAAGGAAGTCATTTCGAAGCGTATTTTTGTTAGGTCGAAGGGATTTCAGGACGTTCGTGAGCGATCCCTACGTCAACTTAGTGGGGGCCAACGTCAAAGATGCTCTCTGTCTTTCGCTTTGGCTTTCTCTGACCTCGCTCATGAACGTGCTGGATTTCAATCATCGCTTATGGTTTTGGATGAGATACTTCAGTCACTGGATGGCGATGGTAGACAGAGAATGTCTCGCATAATTCCGGATCTTATTCTGTCTCGTGATGGAGCAAGAAACACCGTACTGGTTGTAGCACAAGATGAAGCACCAGAAATTGCGGCCTATGCGCACGGCGGAACAGATACTGTGGAGCGACGACGATCAGACCAAAGCCAATTAGTGGTAGACACCTCAACCGAAGAAGATGTGGGGTAGTCAATATGATATGTCTGCCTGTGAGAAACATATCTCTTTTGAAGTGTTATGACGTCCATTTGTAAACTAGAATGATAAACATAACTCCACATGCGATAGATAAAACGATAATACAGCATAAGGCGTGTCGTTTTCTCTCATTTCGATCGGTTATACGTAGCTCTCGGAGAGCTCCAAACGTGTTAACCTTGACATCCTCCAGGTTGTAATCAATCCTATCTAGCACTGTTCCCTGGTCCACGACCAGACCTGCCAAGTCCTTAACAAGCGTCGCTAAATCATTGACATTGGCAACAACGCGCTTAAGCTCCCGAGTTCTCTCCTGCGCCAAGGCAGACGCTCCATCTACAGCCAGTAGTTGGCCCTCTGACATAGCAGGATCAAAGGAGTCCATTGTTTCATCGAAAGTAATGACAGTATCTTGAGGTGGTTCGGATTGCACGCTGAGGGATTCTTTCATGTCTTGAAGTTTCTCAAGATAACCCTTTTGCTTTTTCCTAAACGACATGGATATTTCTTGCAATGGTGATGCGAATCGTTTTTGCATGTTTCGCAGGATCTCTCCTTCCACATCGCGCTTGGCGGTTTTCGCGTTTGACTCCCTGGTTATACTTCGCACTTTTTGTTCCGCAGAACGTAGCATTTCAGTGAGCTGATGGGAGCGTATTCGAATTTCGTGCTCTAGTTCTGACGTGTCTATATCTCCAAATGAAGGCAACAAATGCTTGGCGTACAAGGCGCTCAACTGGCTCAGCATCTTCTCCATTTCAGCAAGATCTCCTTTCAAGTCGCTGTGGGTAAACACCCAGTCTGGTCGCATTTGCGCCCTTCGCCGATGAGATGCGGAGCGGTGAGAGCCATCGTCTGTCGGAGTGTCACTGCCATCGAGAAGTTCTTGCTTGTCTGCATCTTCGTCGTCGAGGAATGTGTGCGGCGCGCCATGCAACGTTTTTGCCTCCTCCCTGTATCGCAGGAAGAGAGCTGTTCGATCTCGCGACGCCATGAACTGTCCTTCCTAAACCGCGAACGCATGCACGAGTTCACCAAAGTAAGAGTCTGGGCCGCAGTGTGAATTTCCAGTGGAGGAAATAGGCATGTTCGCCTGGCGCCCAACGAGACTTGAGTCGAAAGTGCGGCTGCTGCAACAGCCAAAAACGAAGCTTGACAGACAACACTTCCCTTGGATTTGTTATATTTTTAGAGATGATTGAAATTCGCGTCGAACTGCAAACATCAGCCTAACATTCTTCTCGATGCAAATGGATCTCTTCATCATGATGATGATGATGATTATGTCTCTGATATCAATCATTTCATTATGGTCTCTTTCGTTTGCTCTTGCCGAGCGGTTCATATCGTAGAAAAGTGAACTCCGTACAGGAGACTTTGGGAGCCGCACATCACCAAAAGCAAGGAACAGAACGGCAAAGATAATGTCAACGCGAAAGGACTAGAGTGCCTTTATTGGCTGCGCTCAACAAAAGTGGAACCCGCGTGGTCAACATGCCACTGCAGGCATCGTGATGAAGATTGTAACGGATATCCTGTTCAGGAGCGAAAAAGCTAAAACTCTACATCATGGACGAATGATGTATCCTTGCAATTGGGGAATAGGTAGGGGGGGTAGGGGCTAGAATCGGATTAAGCATGTGCACTCCATCCATGTAGACCGATACTTACAGAGCTTTGGATACTGAGCAATTCCTCGGAGACCATGGTTTTAAGAAAAGTGCTTCCGGCAGGCATGGGAGATGCTTATCGATATCGACCGTGCTTTGTCACTTTACTCATATCCTCAAAGGAATGAATCACCTTGGCAATATGGGGCTGCAATGCTTCTTTTATGGGTGGGGTGGCGCCCACGACAAAGCCAAGCCTTGACAACAATTCGGACACGGCAGGTCTACGTTGGAATTCAGTTAAGAAAAACTGAAACATGTCCGAGTAGTTGTATGCATCCTCCACGTACCAATCATCTCTACATCGCCCTTCTTCAATAAGGAACGACACAACAGCACCATGTTTTCGTTTTGGCACTAGTCGGAGCTCCCCGTACAAGTCCTTTCTCGACCGATACTGAGGTTCAGAATGGCCAAGAAGTTCGTGAAAACTTGGTTCTTCATCCTGTCTGAGGTTATCGTCTGAAGTTTTAAGCCCATTATTAACATGTCCATACCCAGTCGCTTCGTGAGATGTGTCACGGGAATGGCAGTGGTCTTGTGAATCGTTCATGAACCCTGACGAAGAATGGAGATCAGCATCGCTTCTAAAGGACAGCACTGTTTTCCCGCCTCTTGAACGCCCCCTGTTTCGACTTGGCGATGAACTGGAAGTGTGCCTTCTTCCGGCCGCAGATTCGTTCATGTGTGAGTCGGTCCCATATCTGCCTTCGTTTTGAGAAGGCTGAAAGCTACTATTTCCGTGACTGACTCCGCCATCTCTTGTATGCGGGCGGGATATTGTCTCAGAATCCGGAGGATCTTGCTGGATGCGGGCGTCTATAATCAAGTCACACTTTATGGTTGAGTCGTTGCCCACAATATTACCGTACACCGTACGCGCAAGGACCTCATATCTGAGGGACCTAAAACCGCCAGTCCACAGGCCACAGTGCGATTCTTCGCGAAGTATTTCGCCTCCAGTGGTAAGCTTGACGCTTCGTTGACCCCACGTGCTCACAGGATCGCTCCTGTACACGACGAACAACCATGCATAGCCCTCCAAATCAATGTCTCGGGAAGCTTTTGCAAGGGTGCCCGCAGCGCGCCATGATTCTCCACCTGATAGGATGGGCTGATACTCATGGAACGGTGGCTCATCTAGAAGCATTGCCATTTCTAGTTCTTCCGAGTTCCATTGTTGCAGCATGAGCAGCATCTTGTGAGTCACAAGTTGTGACGCGCTGTCTGATTTTGGATGAGCGCGTACCTGTATTTCGGTGGGTACAGTAAAATTTGTGGAGCTCTTGCGATGGTTCTCCGGAAACCGCGGCACGACTTGCTCCGCAGGATAGTTGAATATCTACGGTCGAGGTCAAAAGCTCTGCCTGGCTTCGCAGTAGGAAAGCAACAAGCAAGTGCTTACCTTCCTACCTTCGCCAAAGAGTATCTACCGCACGCAGGTGCCCTCGTACACGTAGTGCACTTGATTGGGCGCGATCCCGAAAGATATTGTCAAAGTTTCTGCGAAATTCCTGAGATCACTTTATCGCGCATTATAGCGACCTCCCATGGCACTGACAACCCCCCGGTGCAAAGTGGAGACGCATTGTTCAATCGAACACGCGTATTCGTCCTTAGTTTCTCTACATTAAAAGATAAACAAAGATACTTCTCACGCCCGAGTAAGATGACAAACGAGTCCCGCGGGTGAGCGGGGAAGCGCAGCGCGACCAAGACGCGAGCAGACAGCGCAGGCTCTGTCCCACTCGCCAGACAAGAAAATATCCTCACGCGGAGCGCGTGAACTGCTTTCCTCGCTTTGCTTCAATAAATGTATTCTCTTTGGATACGGCCTCCGTCGTATAAAAAAAAACAGTTCGTGGCTTCTCCCCGCGCTACCGATAAATGCCAGAGTCGGTGACTTTGGTAAGCCCCTCCAACGCTTCTTGAACCTGACGAAGATACGGGAGACAGGCCGCTTGAATCCCAGGCACACTTCCCGCAACGAAGCCAAGTCTGCTCAACACGAGCGCCACAAAAGGGCGTCGCTGATACTCTGTCAAGTAAAACTGATAATGCTTCATGTACCGATCCGCCAGAAAGCCCGGTTCCAGCCTTCTGGTACTCTTTTCGTCTCCGAGGTAACGCTTGCGCGTCTCCCCGCCCGGGTGACTCTCAGAGATTTGAAATCCGTGAAACGGTTTCGGAACAAGAGGCGGCTGATTGTACCTGCCTGGTTTTGAAGGCATTTGAGGTTCGGCAACACCTAGCACCTCATGGGAGCGCGAAGCATTGTTTCGCACGCTTTCATCATTGGGGCGCTCGCCACTGAACCGCACAGGTTCGTGCTTGACGCTATCCGGGTGTGCACGAAACACAGCGTCAGAAACCAGCAGCGTGGAGCGCTCACTCTCGACTCCGACAAGGTTTCGAAACACGTCTTGCCTCACAATGCGATAGTTGAGCACATCAAATTGGCCGGTAGCGACGCCGCCAACGGAGCTTGTTTCGCGCATTATGACGGCACCGCACATCAATTTGACCCTCTTCCGGCCCCACTCGACGGGCGGGTCACTCCTGTAAACGACGTACAGCCAGGCGTGGCCGTGCAGGTCTGCCGAGCGCATGGCGGCGACGAGGGAGCCCCCCGCGTGCCACGGCTCATTGGCGCTCAGAAGGGGTTGATAGCTGTGGTATGGCGGCTCGTCCAGAAGCATGGCCAGCTCGAGCTGATGTTTGTGGTGCCATTTCTGCAGCATGAGCAACATGTTTTGCGTGGAATGAGGCGGCGCGCTCTGGGTCGATGCATCTCTCCGCCACGGGGAGACGCACCTCGCGGGGCGGCTTGGCGCCCTTTGGGCAGGGGAGTGTTTGTTCGACTCGGGAGAAGGGTCGCGCCTCGCAGGCGCACCAACGACAGGCGCGATGCGGCGCGGCATTGATCGGTTGCGACTGCCTGAGAGACAAGCGGCGAGGCGCACTGTAATCCGTGCGGCGTGGCATGCGTGGGCGGCAGATCTGCGCCGGTAGCGCCCTCTCGGCGAGTGTGGCCTGTTGAGCACGCGGTGCACCTCGGGCCGAACGGCTGCGCCCGACGCGCTGAGAGAGCAGCGCTGCGTCGCGGCGCAGAGAGTTGCAAGTTGGGCACAATGCTCGCGTTCGCGGCGGCAGCGGCGGCGCCGGTGCTTGGGCGCGATTCGCGCGCGTTCTGCGCAAATGGCGGCAACAGCGCGCGCACCTCGTTTGTGGGACACGGGCTGCGGCGCAGCGGCAGCGGCAGCGGCAGCGGCAGCGGCGGCGGCGGCGGCGGCGACGCGCCATCGGCGGCGGCGGCGACGCGCATGGCGCTGGGCAAGGTGGTGATAGCCGGCGGAAGCGGGTTCATCGGCACGGCGCTGACCAAGCAGCTGCTGCAGGAGGGCAGCGAGGTGACGGTGCTGACCCGAAGCGAGCGCTCGGCGGTGGCCAGCGGCGCCAAGCGGCGCATCTGGGCGCCCGACGCGCTGGACGCGGTGGGCGACAAGTGGGTCGGGTGGCAGCAGGAGCTGGCCGGCGCGGACGCGGTGGTGAACCTGGCCGGGCACCCCATCACGTCGCGGTGGAGCGCGCGCAGCAAGAAGCGCATCGAGGACTCGCGGCTGCTGTCGACGCAGCGGCTGGTGGAGGCGATCCGCAAGCTGGACGGCGCGCAGCGGCCGCGCGCGTTTGTGTCCGGCTCGGCGGTGGGCTTCTACGGCTCGTACGACGGCGACGGGCAGCCGTTTGACGAGAGCGCGGCGGCGGCGGACGACTTTCTGGCGCAGCTGTGCGCGCGCTGGGAGCGCGCGGCGCTGCACGGGCTGCGCGACGTGGCGGAGACGCGCGTGGTGGTGATCCGCACCGGCATCGTGCTGGGCAGGCACGGCGGCGCGCTGCACAAGATGCTGCCCATGTTCCAGGCGTTTGCCGGCGGGCGCATCGGGTCGGGGCGGCAGGTGGTGTCGTGGATCCACCTGCGCGACGCGGTGCGCATCTTCGCGCGCGCGGCGGCGGACGGCGAGATGCGCGGCGCGTACAACGGCACGGCGCCGCACGCGGTGACGATGGACGAGCTGGCGCGCAGCCTGGCGGCGGCGCTGCGGCGGCCGTGCGCGCTGCCGGTGCCGGCGGTGGCGCTGCAGGCGCTGTACGGCGACGGCAGCAGCGTGGTGCTGCAGGGGCAGCGCGTGGTGCCGCGGCGGCTGCTGGCGGAGCGCGCGTTCGCGTTCGAGTTTGAGCGCATCGACGGCGCGCTGCGCGCCATTGTGGCGTCGTCAGAGTCGTGAGTCACACAGTACACAGACACAACGCGCAACGTGGCGCCGACACGCGCGCGCCGCGCCGCTGGCGGCGCCGCTGGCGCGCCGCTGACGCGCCGCTGACGTGGCCGCAGGCGCCGGCGCGACGAAAATGGGAGGCTAAGCGGCGGCGCGGTTTAATAAGAGTACAGCGCGCCTTGTTGAAGTCGGCGTTGTTGTTGTTGTTGTTGTTGTTGTTGTTGCTGTTGTTGTTGTTGTTGGTTGTTAGAAAAAAAGGGCGGCGGCATCGCCGGCCGTCATGCCGCACGCGTCACGGCCGCACGCGCCGCGCGCGCCGGCAGCGCCGCCAGCCGGCGCAGCAGCCGCTTCTCCGCGCGCGCAAAGCGCTCCACCGAGCAGCACACGTTCCAGTCCAGCAGCTGCAGCATGAGCGCCTCCAGCTCGTTGAGCTCGCGCAGCGTGATGCCGCCCACGCGCGCGTAGTAGCCGTTGGAGAACACCTCGTCGTCCACGTTCTTGATGGCCAGCACCAGCGCCGTGCAGAACAGCCGGTGCACGTTCATGTCGTTCACGCGCAGCGCCGCGCACTTGCGCTGCACGCGCTGCAGCAGCTCCAGCGCCACCACGAACGCCGACATGGAGCAGTTGCAGAACTGCACCAGCCGCGAGATGTAGAACGACAGCGCGAACGGCTGCCGGTACTGCGAGAAGAACGCGTGGTACTTGTTGCTGTCCGACGACGACGACGACGACGACGACGACGACGACGACGAGGCCGCCGCCGCGCCGCGCGCGTTGCTGGCGTCGCACAGCGCCTGCAGGTGGTCGCACACGGCCGACACCACGTCCGCCTCGTTCCATTCGTGCGCCAATTGGTCTGGCGCTTGCTCGTGCTCATCGAGCTCATCGAGCTCATCGAGCTCATGGTGCGCGCGACCGACGCACGGGTGGTGGCACCGCTTCTCCTGCTGCTGCTGCTGCTGCTGCGGCGGCGGCGCGGGCGCGCACAGCTGCTCGGCCGACGGCACGGGCGTGGGCGAGAAGGACGGCGGCGAGTAGTAGGGCGAGCCCGGCAGCGACGGATCGTGCGCGCCGGAGGCGTCAAAGTAGGGCTTGACGGGCTGCGGCGAGAAGTGCGGCGAGTGGCAGGGCACCGGCGGGTGCGCGTGGGTGCGCATCTGTGAGTGGGGGATGTACACGCGCGGCGACGGCGAGAAGCGCGGCGTGTGCGAGCGCGCGGAGGAGGGGCACGCCGACGACGCCGACGACGACTGGCTGACAAACGAGATGGCCGAGGTGGGCGTGTTGGCGCGCGACACGCGCGGGCGCTTGCCGGCGCTGGGCTGCGGATCGGCGACGACGGCGGACAGCGCGCGCTTGCCGGCGGACGACAGGGGGCGGGCGGCGGCGGCAGACAGCGGCGGCGGCGGCGGCGACGACGGGCGGGACGAGAGTTGCATCGCGACGCACACGGACGCGGGCGATGTGAGCGGTGGGGGGGGGAAGGAGGGGGGGGGGGTTTTAGGGGGTTGCGGCGGGCGGGCGAGTGCTTGCGGCGGGAGGGTTGGGCGGGCGGGCGGGCGGGCGGGCGGCGGCGGGCGGCGGCGGCGGCGCGCAATTTAAGAAACGGGCGCGCGCGCGCGCGGCGAGCACTCGCGCGGGGGGGGGGCGCGCACGGCGGCCGCACGTGACGCGCGCTGCCTTCGAATTGGCGCCGCGCGTCGCAATTCGCGCGCGCGCAGCGCATCGGCGTGTAATGCCGCGCGCGCGCGCGCGCGCGCCGTGGCTGAGAGCGCGCCGCGCGCGCGTGTCGCGCCGCGCGCGCGTCAGCCAGCCGCGCGCGCGCTGGCGCGCCGCGACGTCATGCTGGCGCGCGCGCGTATCGGGCGGCGGCGGCGGCGGCGGCGGCGGCGGCGGCGGCGGCGCGGCGCGCGGCGCGCGCGAGCGCCAGGTGGTGGCGCCCCTGCGCGCGACCGGCGTCGGCGCGCCTTTGGACGGCGCGCCGCCGCGGCTTACAGCGCGCGCGGCGCGCGCGGCGCGCGCGGCGCAGGCGCGCTTTGCGGCGCGCGCGGGGGGCCGCATGACATGGCGCGCTGACGCGCGCGCGCCCGTGCAGACGCTCGCGCGACGGCGCGCAGCCCGCTCCAGCTTGCCGCGCGCGCGCGCGCGACAGCGCACGCCGCCGCTGCCAGCAGCGCCGGAAAGCAAAGCAACGCAAAGCAAAGCAAAGCAAGAGCGCGCGCGCGCGCGCGCGCGCGCGCGCCAGCAGCCGCGCCGCGCAGCAGCGCGCTCAGCGCCACCACGGCCGCGGCGCGCTGCCCCAGCTGCGCGCGCGCACGCTGCGCAGATTCAGCCGCGCCAGGGAGCGCGCATCGTGCGGCACAAACCGCAGCCGCCGCCGGTCGAGCGCGCCCGCAGCCACCGCGCGCCGCAGCAGCGCCTGCCTCAGCCAGCGTCACGGCGGAACAGCCCCGCAAACAACATGCCCCCGCTGCTCGCGCACCGCCGCGCCGTACAGCGCCTTGGCGCGCCCCAGATCGCGCGCGTGCGGCGCGCCGTCGCTCAGCAAGTTGCCCAGCGCCGGCTTCGACAGCGGCTCGTCGCGCTGCGCGATGCCTCGCTCGCACAGCCGCACCGCGCGCTCAAAGCCGCCCGCCGCCCCCAAACTGCACCGCTCGCAGCAGCGCCGCCAGGATGCCCCTCACGGGCGCCGCGTGGTACCCATTCTCGTACTGCGCCACGCACTCCTCGCAGAGCTGGATCGCCCGCTCGCCGTCTCTGTGCTTCGCACGCCCCAAGCCCGAGCACAGCACGCTGGCCAGAACCAGCTTGCCCAAAACCTTGTCAAGCTTTTCTATCACTTTCTCCAAAAGCGCGCACCCCACTGTCAACGCTATGCTCCGAGTCGTCTTCTCTCAACCACGCGCGCAGGCCAAGCACACCATGCCAAATCCATCGTCAAACTCGTCTTTGGCACGCTCGTACAGCCTTTTGGCCTCCGCCACGTCCCCCTTGCCCTCCCGCTTCAGGTACGTGTTCAGCTTTGCCAAAAAGTCACCAACTGCGTGCCACTTTTCGCCTCTTCCACCTACTCTTCCATCTCCTTGAGTGCCATATCGGCGCTCTTTTCCAGCTCGCCAGAGCTGCAACAAAACAATGTGGCAAGCCACCACCTGGCTTCCTCGCTTCCGTGCGATATCGAGCTCTTGAACAGCTCAACCGACCGTAGTTGTATGCGCCATCTTTTACTTCTCCGAGTGCAATAGCCCGCTCGTACAGCACCGCTGCCCGTGCCAAATCGTTGGCCACTCCCCCCCCCCTCCGTGGTTCAGCAGCTGAGCTACATTCAACACCGCTGTTGCGTCTTCCTCTATTTCGACACATTTCTCGTACAATTCCAGCGACCGCACTCTATCCATCGGGATGCCTTCCACGCCATCTTGCAACATGAGCGCAAGATGATTCATCGCCGACGGATCCCCCGTGTTCTCTAATAGCCCTCTCATACAGTTCGAGCGCTCTCTTATTATCGACCTCAACGCCGTCCCTGCCGTCCTCCAGCGCCGAAGCCAACTCAATCATCGCGTCCGGATTTCCGTCCACTTCTATCGCCCTCTCGTACAGTTTCAGCGCCCTAGGTACGTCTCTCTCCACACCATCACCTTCGAGCAGCAATGTACCAAGCGAGTGAAACGCATCACTTTCCATATCTGTCTCGATGAGCCGCTCGTATATCTCCACGGCTTTTGGCTTATTCACATCAACTAGCCCATTCCCGTACGTGTACATGAACGCGAGATGGTTTGCAGCCTTTTGGTACAGCTTCTCGGCACACCTTTTGCGCCCCACCGGCACATGTCAGAAAGCAAAGTGAGAACACATGCATCGTGTCGATGAGCAGCTTGTTCAAGAAGCTGAAATGCTCTGGCAGGGTCCGCAGCCACTCCCCTGGCACCATGCCCAAAAATCGAAGCCAGATCACATACAGCCTTATCATCTTGCTGCTCTTCGACAAGTTTTTCGAGCATTCTGACGGCCTGTGTTGGCTTTTCTGGATTGGTGGTGTCCTTCGCGAGCAGGCGCGCATACTTGCGAACGGCGTCCGACGAGTTGTCATGCTTAATGGCATGCTTGTAAAACGCAACTGCTCGCTGGTAATTTGGCGGGAATCTGCCCGGAACTCCTTCGGCCAACCTGTCGGCGAGCTGTACTTAAGCACCCACGAGTGTATGTTTCAGTCGGGTGCGTCTGAACCACTTGGCCGCTTGCATTAATATCAGGGGCAAGACCGGGTCTTCCTTCTGCGTACAGATGGGCCAGCTCAATCATCTGGTGCGTTAGATTGGGGTTGACTTTAAACGCCCGTTTGTAAAGGTCGATACCGCGCTTGATATCGTACGGAAAGCCCGGAAGACCAGAGGTAATCATCTTGGCTAGACGACACATAGTGTCCGGATCCGGAACATGCAACTGGTGGACACAAATATGCAAGCCTCGTTCGAGCAGCTGATAGGCGCGAGCGCGGTCGCGCCGCAATCCATGGCCGCCGCGTTCGAGGATGCATGAAAGGTCCAGCATTGCGGCAATGCTATCGAAACGTTCAATGACATGCTCGAGCAATTTGGAGGCGCGACGCCAGTCAGGCTTGACATCCGGTGGGTCATACGCGCCAAATATGAGAAGCTGAGCAAAGATGAGCAAGGCGTTGGGGTCCCCACTACTGGCGGCACGCTCATACAGCTACATGGCGCGCACGCGGTCGCGACGCACGCCGTCGCCATTGAAGAGAAGGTCGGCGAGGGCGGTCATTGCACTGACGCTGTGAAACAGCTTGATGTCGCGCTCATGGCTGTCGACGAGCTGACGCGTGGACGGCGGGATGTTATGCCAGCGGTGTGGAGAGTAGACGGACATGACGACGGGGGGGGGGGCGCCGTGAAGACGAGCGCGCGGCCCAAACTCGGCGACGTTCGAGAAGAAGAAGAAGAAGAAGCTGAACGAACTTCAGCTGCTGCTGAGAAGCGCAACAACAAGGTGGGCGTGCAGCGCGGCGCACTGCTCGCACGTCAGCCGTAGCCGGATACGTGTGTCGCGTGTGTGACGTTTTGCGTTAGCCGCCGCGTCGTCGTCGTGCGCGGCCTTTTTGTCATGTTCGATGATCAAAGTTTGATCTCTTCAGCCGCCGCGCGCAGCGACAAACGCTCGCAACCGCGCCAAGCGCCGCAAAGATGCTACGCACAGCGATCCGGCGCGCTGCGCCCGTCTGGCGCTCTCCGTCCGCCTCTGCATCGCTCGCCGGCCGCGCGCCGCAGGCGCGTGTGCTCAGCACGGACGCCGATGCAGACGGCGCCGAGGAGTCGCAGCTGAGCAACACGGCGACGCGCGAGGCGGTTCACTCCGCGTTTGCACGGCGCGCGTCGGACGCGCTCCGCTACGAGTACTTTGCGCAGCGCGCGGAGCTGGAGGCGGAGGTGGAGGCGGCGCACATGTTCCGTTCGTTGGGGGAGAGCTGCAAGCAGCAGGCGATGGGCTTCATGGAGTTGATGGAGGAGTACGAGGATGCGGAGTTCGGCTCCACGCTGAACAACCTGGAGATCATGGCCGACGACGAGAGGAACCTGGCGGAGGAGGACTTTTACAACGCGGGCAGAGTGGCGGAGCAGGAGCAGCTGACGCACATCAAGGAGTGGTTTGAAGACATGACGGACGCCGCGTCGCGCGCGGCCAATCGGCTGGACTTCACCGCGAGCATGCTGGACGCCGAAGCGCTCGAGGGCGACGAGGACGAGGACGAGGACGAGGACGAGGACGAAGCCGACGCCGGCGAGGGCGAGGCGGCCGCCGAGCAGCCCGCCGCCGCGCAGCCCGCCGCCGAGCGTCGACGCGCCGCCAAGAATTGATCCGTTCGCGCGGCGCACTGTAAACAGCGCTTCTGTAAAGCGGGTGGTGCTGCCACACAACCACACGTTTGCGCGCGTGCGCATGATGCACGCGCGCACTGCGCCGCGCCAGCGGCAAGAAATGCGCCACCGACGAGCGCCGCCGCGCTGCGCGCGCGATCTCTCCCACCACGATGGCGTTCGTGCCGAGCCAGCTCGCCGCCCTCGCGCCCGCCTCGCGCCTCTCGCGGCGCCCGCCCGCGGCGTGCGCGCCCGCGCGGCGCGTCGCGCCGCCAGCCGCCTCGCCGCCGCGCTGCTCGGACATGGGGCTCACCTTCCCCGACAAGAAGTTCGACCAGCAGCTGCGCATCGGCATCGTCTCCGCCCGATGGAACCAGCAGTACGTCGACAAGCTGCGCGACGACACCAAGCAAACGCTGCTACAAGAGGGAATCAGCGGCGACGACATCGTGCAGATGCAGGTGCCGGGCGCCTTTGAGATCCCCATGGCCGCGCGCTTCATGTGCGCGTCGCAAAAGGTGGACGCCATTGTGTGTCTAGGGCTTTTAATCAAGGGCGAGACAGATCACTACGATTACATTGCAAGCGCCGTGTCTTCCGGCTTGATGGATTTGCAGCTCACGCTGCAGGTGCCCGTCATTTTCGGCGTGCTGTGCTGTCGAACCGAGCAGCAAGCGCAAGACCGCACGCTGGGCGACAAGGCGCACGCACCGGATTGGGCGCGCACCGCCATCGAGATGGCGCAGCTGAGAAAGAGCCAGATGGGCGGCGTCAGTGCCGGCAAGAAGAGCGTCGGTTTCTTCTAGAGCGCCTCCGCCATCATCTGATCACACAACAATCATTGTAAACGAAAAAAAGCATAAACGGCCCTGCTTTCCTTGTACAAAGCGCCCTCCACTCGCGCGCGCGTCAGTGCGCGCGCTTTGAAAGCACGTATATGACAGCTGCGCCGACAATCATTGGCGATGTAAACAACTCCGCGCCAGTGCAGTGAGTACGGCTCGCACACACACAAACGCCAACAAACCACCACAAGGAGGTGCCACCGTCAAGATCCACACGCACCGTACATTAATTAGGTCTACGGCGCGCTGTGGCGCGCTGTGGCGCGCCTTGTGCAGTGCCCAAATTGGGCGCGGGGCGAGCGGTAACGCACGGCGACATGCAGCTCATCGCGACCACCGTGGTTTCTCTCAGCCTCGCTGTGCGCACAGGGCGATGCATAACCGTTTCACCTATAAGGTAGCACATATGCAAAGCACCGCGTATCACCATGTCGCCCTCTCGCCGAGTGGCGCCATTGCGTGATCTTGACGCGACCGGCGCCTCCCGTAGAGCGACATGCCAGCTCATCGCGACCCAGGCACGATAAGTGGCGCAAGAGCTGGATGGTAGCGGAGGTTGTGGCCAAAGCGACAGTGGTGATGTGAGGTGTGGTTTTTGACGGTATGATGGTGGTAAACCCTTTTTTAGCATGTCCAATAAATAAAGACGAACTGCACCAAAGCGCCTCCCCAAGCAGCACCCCAACCCAGCGCAGCTCGCCATGCGGACAGAAAAGAAAAGAAACAGTTGCTACGAGCATGAAGAATAATACAAGCCAACATGCACAAACAGACAGCCTACACAAACACAAGGAAAACAAAAAAAGGGAACAGCTGCAACACGCAAACGTACAAAAAGGAAGGAAACAAAAACGGCACAAGCTAATACGTCACCGGTCCACGATGAGTAAGATGATGCAAGGTCATAGCATGATTGGAGGAAGCAGCGGCAGCAGCAGCGGCGGCAGCAGCGGCAGGCGCTACAGCGACCTGTTGCGGCGATTTCGAAAGCGAAGCAGGCGGAGTGCAAGTGGGCGGCGAAGATTGCGAGTGTGGTTGTTGCTGTGGCGGCTGTTGTGACGGAGGTGTGGCTGCGGGTGGTTGCGAGGAGGTGTCTGCGGTGAAGGCGTTTGTTTGATGGGCGAGTTGATGACGAAGATTGGCGTTTTCCCGACGGAGAAGAATAATCTCGTCCTGGAGGTTCTTGCGCTGCAGATCGAAGCGATATTGCATGGACTGGCTGAGGTCGGTGAGGTACTTTACTCGATCCTCGAGCTCTTTTATGTGGCGTTTCTTGCGTTCGCGCGAGGCGGCTGCGCTTTGTCGATTACGTTCGGCCCTGTTGTGGATGAGGAGCGGGATGCAGTGTAGTGGATAGTGGTACAGTGGTTAGTGGTACTGAGGTGCATGGGAGGGGCAATCGGGCACATGAAGGTGAAGGTAAAAATGTGTAGAATGATGAACATACCGTAGAGCTCGCTTGTTGTCCTGGCTGTCATCGTCCGGCTTGTTGATGTTGCTGTTGCTGTTGTTGTTGTGGCTGTCGTCGTTGTTGTTGTTGTTGTTGTTGTTGTTGTTGTTGTTTGTGTTGTTAGACTTGTTATCAAGTTGTTGATTAGAAAACGAGCGCTTGACTCCACGCTTTGCAGCCGGCGCTCGCTTTGCGCGCTTGGGCACAAGCGGGCGCGACTGGTGGTGGTCGGTGGAGGTGGTGAGCGCTGTGACATCGCTGGGCGGGCTGGGCGGGCCCCGCCCGCAAAAGGTGTCGGAGGTGAGGACGGTGGAAGAGGGCAAATCGCTGGCGCAGGCGGCGGACGAAGCCGTGGTGCCATGCGTCGCGGCGGCGGCGGCGGCCAACATATCCAACGACGCGTGCATATTGTGCGCGCACCGGGGGGGAGGGGGGGGCGGGGGGGGCGTGTGTGTGGGAGTGGCTCTCTCGCGCTCTCTATCTCGCGGCACAACGGCGGGCGGCGGCGGCGGCGATGAGCGCGGCGGGCGGGCGGGATGGGGCGGGTGGGCTGGTGCGCAAGCGCGGGCGCGCGCGTCGGCGGGCGCTTGCGTGGCAGCGCGCCGCGTTTTCACCGCCGTGTGTGGTGAACGAGCGCGGCGTGTGTGGCGCAGTGTGCCCAGCGGCGCACATTTCGCGCCGCGTCGCGCGCATTTTTTGCCGTTTTTTTCGGGCGCTTTTTCCGCGCCGCCGCCGCGCACGTGGCGCAAACGCGCGCTGCGGTAGGCGGAGGATGACGTGTTCTGCGGCTCTTTGCGCGCGCGCGGTCACGCCGCCGCGCGTCGCTGACACGTCAGCGTCGCTGCCCGTCGCCGCACGCCGCGGCGCCGCCGCCGCGAGCGCGCGCGCGCGCGCGCGCGCGCAATTACATGCGCGCGCGCGTAATTGCTCGCCGCGGCGGCCGCCATTGCGCTGATTGGCGGCGCGGCGAGATTGCATCTCGCGATCGCGCGCCGCCGCGGCCGTCTCTCGTATCAACGTGCGCTGCTTCCGCATGCCGTGCGCCGAGCGCGCCCCGCCGCGTCCTTCCACAGCGCCGAGCGCGCCGCCGTCATGCGCGCCGCCGCCCTCGCCGCGGCGCTGTTGGCGCCGCCTGCGCTGCCTCCGCGCGCGCGGCTGCCGTCCAGCCCGCGCGCGCCGCCAGCCCTGCGCCCTGTTTAACGGATTGTGGCCCCTGCCGCGCGCGCCGCTTCACGCTGCGCTCTCCGCCGTTTGCCGCCTTCTTTCGCTATCGCCGTTTCTGCCGCCGCGCGCCCGCCAAGCCCTGTCTTATGCCTGCCTTTGCGCTGCGTGCGTCCTTCTTGTTGGTGCTGGTCGCCCTCGCGCCGCTACAATGCCTCGTCGTGTCAGGATCCGCCATGCCGCCCTAGCCTCCCATGTCACCCGCCTGCCCGACGAGCCTGCCGCCGCCGCCGCCGCCGCCGCCGCCGCCGCCGCCGCCGCCACGCACAACCGCGCCCCACCGCAGCACCCTGCCGTCGATATTGCCTACTCCGTCGTCGGAGATGGACCGCAGCTCGTTGTCTTCATCCCCGGCATGTGCGTGTCCAGCGTCATGTGGCACAATCAGCTTGCCCACTTCTCCTCCGATGTTCGCTACACCCTCCTGTTGATCGACAACCGCGGCGCGGGACACAGCACTCTGCCGCCCCCGTCTTCCCGTTTTGAGGGCTATGACATTCATACCATGGCGCGCGACGCCCTCGCCGTGATCGATTTTTTGTTCGGTTCTCGTGCCGCCTTTCATCTCGTCGGTCATTCCATGGGTAGCATGATTGCGCAGCGCCTCGCCTTACTACCGTCTGTGGCTCGACGTGTCTCCAGTCTGGCGCTGTTGAGCGGTCACGATGGCGGTTGGTTTTGGAATAATGTGCCCACTGCTCACATGTTACATGCCGCCTTCGACATGCTTCGCGCCGGCTTTGACGACTTTATGGCCACCAAAGTGCACGTGCGACTGCACTACACCGAGCCGTTTCTCGACTCGTTCACTCTGGATAATGCCACCGGCAACAAGGTGCTACGAAGAGGCATTTATTACAGACGCTACCTGGAAGGTATTCGTCGCGACAAGCAACGAGATGATGCAAACCTTTCTTTCTGGGCCCATCTACAGGCTGTGAGAACCCATTGCTTATCTCAGCAAGACGCGAAACGTTTGAACCTGCTTGACTTTCCAAAGATTGTCGTGTATGGCCGCTGTGACCCGGTTGTTCTGCCCCGAGCCAGCCGCGGGCTGGCCCAGCGGATTGGAGCGCAGTGTGTGCAGCTTCCGGGCAGTCACTTCGTTGTGGACGAGTGCGCAAGCGAGGTCAATCGATTGCTTGAACGACTTTTTGAGAGCGCTGCCAAGCGCCGATTCTCGCCGCCAATGGAGCCCGTTTTGATGGCCGTCACCAAATGGCAGCCTTGCACCAAACATGATCAACTTGATCTTGATCATGATGATCATCATAACCACGCCAATCATGCTCATATTTACCAAGGGTAGCTTTTATGCCCAACCTCTTCATCCTCATCTTCATTTCATACCTGTTTTGTTCAGGCAGACAAACAAAGCTTGACAGTCATCTTCACAAGAGTCCACTGCCAGTACGACTGTTGATTTCTCTGAAAACATGTACACGTACCTTCGGTAGGTGAAGAATAATCGTAATTAGATAAAAGTGTCCATATTAAAGCCTTCACGCAAGAACACACCTGTTCGTTCTGTCTGCCCGGGGCCATTGCTTTTGGTCCCGCCTGTCACGATGGAATGCCATTCGCTCGCTAGACATCGAGGTGCATTTTCATCACCTTGTTGCCACAACCATCCTGACACGAGTCTCGTCAACGCGCTGACAGCGCATTTCTACGGCATGATACCGATCTTCGTATGAACACACCTACCTTTCAGCGGCATACAGCAAGTCACAAGCTTCAGCACCTCGAATCGACTCTCATACCTAATATCTCCAACCGATATTCTCCAGAAAGACACGCACGATTAGCTTACCAATATATTTTCAATCGCTCACCGTACTTCCCTGCTCTTCCCTGATGCATGCATATTTGCAATCAGTATTTCGTTGCGTAATTGCTGACGTCGACTGGCGCAGAACTGCTCTCCTCCATCAATAGTTCACATCTCCATAGCCCTGCAGCAACGCGTCGGGCGTAGGAGGGGTTTCAACAAACCCTCCTATCCCCCCAAACCTTTAAAGCTTCGCTGCTTAACATTCCGCTGTTGCTCTCAAAGCGCCGGCTTCTGCGTAAAAGCCGACCCAGTTACGAAGTGAGCCTTAGCAGTGCTCGTCTCAGAAGTGCTCGTCTCAGGCCTTCGCCGCTTGCGGGCTGAGACTCTTCCTGCCTGTATGATCATGGAGCACCCTGTCAAATTGGCGGCTTTCGTTGCGCCCGTGCCTATTGGCCGCACTACGATTGGCGTGGCTGTTCAGGTCTCCTCTCAATTGCGCCCATCTCCGGTATTCGTGCAGCAATCATGTCGACGGGTGGTCTTCCCGTTTCACATAATGTCTGCCGAGCCTAGTGCGGATGCGTCCTCCGATGATGGAGATGAAATATCTGGTACTACATCGGCAGATGCGCATAGCACAGGTATTTCACATGGCGAGGATACCAACGTGGAATCCAATGCTCAAACCGATACGCCCCAGGTTTCGACGTCATCTACTTCCACGGTCACGGACACGGTCGATATATCGACTACAAGTTCCGTAGGCTCTCGCGGCTTCTTTAGCTTTATCCCGTTTATCGGTAATGGTGCAAACAAGGGTTCGGGAGGCGGCGGTGGTGGCTCCGGTGACGACGGTCATGGTGGATCTTCCGATGACGAACATTACGGACATTCCGCTGCTCTTGCCTCAGACAATCATGACAACGCGCTTCAAAAAGTGACATCTACGGCATCCAACGTTGGGAACACGATCACATCACGTGCCACTTCGTTTGTGAAGACCGTACCAGCCCCTGTAACAGTGGCGTTGATATCGACTGTTTCCACGTTGCTAGGTTCACGCGTCAAGGCGAAGAGAGATCGAAAGGTTGCCGAAAAGGCGAAGATTGAAGCTGCTAGAAAGAAAAAGCTAGAAATCGAGAAGAAGCTCCGTCAAGTCTACGACGAACTCGCAGCTCCTATTTTGAAGAGTGCGGCAAAACTGGCCGAAAGATTGTATGTGATCGTTGACGGTGACTGGGACACGATGGAGAGCGGAGGTCAGTCGGCAACCCTTTCGGCATCGTACTCTGCTTATCTCCTTGGTCGTTACCTTGCGACTGTGGAAGTCCTCAAGCAGGAGAGCACTCTACTAGATTACGGCTTCCAAACATCAGATCGTATTCTGTCTAACATACTTGGCCGTGTGCAAGGCGTATTGTGCGCGAATGATCAATCGCTGATGGATATGCAAAAGAGTGAACATTACTTCCAACCGGGTCCTGGTGACAAACCCGTCAAAGCTGGTGTTCTCAAGATCCCACCTCGGGAGCAGACAGCATTGGGAGAAATCTTACTGCGCAGATTGTGGAAGGATAAGTATGACTTCATCGATAAAATTGAGGACGAAGAGCACTTGAAGCGTGGATATAAGGCTATGATCTCATATCTCGAATTTTCTCGTCTTGTGGAGAAGGATGCATCCGTGCGCAAATGGTATAAGCCGATAATCGAAGACTTCGAGAAACTGGAGCAAGTTGCCCGCAATACCCCTCGGGGGCGGCGCCGTCGAAACCAGATGGGATCCCGTGTCTACTTTATGCAGTCTGGCCTACTTGATCTTGTGGAGTTCTTTGACCCGTTACCTCATGCAAAATCCATTCCATACTACCGTCGTAGCCGTCTGCGAATCGGACCACGCCGTTACAATGAAGAGCAACGTGCCCCGAGTAGCTTGCATAAGCTTTATCGGGAATTTGCTAACATAAGGGATCACCGCGTGGCAGAGGGAGATTTACGTGCACGTCTCAGGCTGCCTCATACGATCGAGGTTTATGTAGCAGGCCCTCGAGGCAACATGGATGGAAGTTTCCAGAAGTTTGAACACGGGGACTGTCCGTTCTCTCAGCGTGTATTGATCACTCTGAAGGAAATGGGAATTCCGTTCAAGCCAGTGGCCATTGCTCCGGATGCGAAGCCTGGATGGTATTACTTGCTTCATCCCCAAAACAAAACGCCCTGCATTTACCACGATGGTAATGTTGTGGAGGAGTCAGGCCATATTGTGTCTTACTTATCCGAGCGCTTCCCCGAGGCCAATAAGCTGGCGTCCACAAGACACCTCAAGTTGGCGAGAGGCACACCAGGCTACACAAGATTCCATCCGCATTTCTTGAGATGGATGAGTGGGGATGAGAGTGCGAAGAAAGAGTTGGAAGCAGAATTAATCAGAGTAAACGAAAGCATTCAGGAGGTGCAGAAGAAAAATGAAGGGTTCCCCTTCTTCGGCGGAGAGAGCTTCAGTCGAGAGGATACAGCGATTGCACCAATGCTTCATAATGTGGAAGTTGCCGGGCGAAAGGTGAAGAAATGGAGCTTCCCTAAGGAGTGCAGAGCGCTGAGAAAGTATCTCGAGGAGGCAAGGAAGGTACCGAGTTTTGCCACGACGGTTGCCAAGGATGAGACGATTGTGGACGGTTATGGTGGGTTGAAAAGGAGGGGCGGAGAGCCGAGATGGCGTTTGGCTGACATGCCGGAGTAGCGCTGTCCATACGTTGCTAGGTAGCAATGACTGAGGGTGACTGCTGTCGCTACATATCTTCCAAACTCTGCCTCTCTAGGCACGAACCGTAGTAGCGGGAAAGGGGATTGGCTGTCTTTTTCGGACTACAGGAGTTATCCTTATCTGTTAGGCGTGTTATACGCCGCGTATACCTTTTAATATTCAGTTTGCAGCTCTGGGGGAACTTCTTAGCTTGGTCGCCGCTAAAGTTGATGCCGTTTTCGTGTATTGTCTTGCAGTACACACCTATCCGTGACTTACACTCTCATGCCTTTCTTGACGGTCACGTTCTCGATCTACTAGAGCCACACATCGAATGCTCACTTGATTTGCGCGACATGTGCGACACCGGAAAACTACACCAGGACCACACAAGTCACTCATGATCGCCAAGAAATGCGCTCCAGTTTGAGCACGAGCAAAACAATCGGCGGTAACTTTAGTACTTCAGCAATACACGCACTTTCGTCGCGATCAGCGCGACATGATGCCTGTCGATTTACAGAAGGTAAGTCAGCAATGATTTTCTCCGCGCCGGAGATTGTCATCTGAACAGAACGGGCCCGTTGACATGGCCGCGAGCACAATGGGCGACCGTTGGCGGCCACGAAGATATCTTCCAAAGTGGGCATTGCTGCATCCTGCGCAACGCAACCGCGGGCAAATATCTGCTCAAACCAATGAGCGCACAAAACAGGTGACCAATCGCGCCGCTTCGAGACGACACGAATCTGCACATCTGACAACCCATCCGCCACCCCGCCTGTCGGTCCGGACTGCAAGTCAGGCCTTGCTTTGATTCACCCGCGAGCTCCAGCTGAGCTTATAGACTCCGGCGAGCTCCGCAGCTTGCACGTTCCAACTTATCGTTTGGCCGCCCTGCAGACTTCTCACTCTGCACGCTTTTGCTGGTCTGTTCGTGATGCACCCGCGCGCGCTTCGCGGCGCAGCCGCCCTGGCAGCCAGGTCTATGTCTGTCGCTGCCAGTTCGAGTTCGCTTCCCTTCCGCTCGTTTGCAGCTGCTGCTGCTCCAGCTGCGAGGATTAAGGTCGATAATCCCGTTGTTTCTCTCGATGGAGATGAGATGACACGCATGATATGGGCCACTATCAAAGATCGCCTCATCACACCGTACCTGGATGTTCCTATCATCGAATATGATCTTGGTATAGTCAACAGAGATAAGACAGATGACAGAGTCACAGTCGAGGCTGCTCACGCCATTCTGGAGCATAACGTTGGCATCAAGTGTGCTGGTATCACCCCTGATCAAGCCCGTGTCGATGAGTTTGGTCTCAAGCGCATGTACAAGTCACCAAACGGAACTATTCGAGCTATTCTCAATGGTACTGTGTTTAGAGAGCCCATCATCGTCCAAAACGTCCCGCGTCTTGTGAAGGCGTGGAACAAACCTATTATCATTGCTCGTCATGCTTATGCCGACCAGTATAAGTCCGTCGACATGCGCATCCCGCCTGGAAAAGGTACGCTCAAGATGGTGTTCGAACATGAAAACGGTCGTGTTGATGAACACGTTGTGCACCAATTTGAAGACGCTGGAGTTGGTTTGTGTATGTATAACACAGATGAGAGTATTTACGGGTTTGCAAAGGCTACTTTCTCGTATGCTCGTATGAGAGGATTGCCAGTTATTCTTGCCAGCAAGAATACTATTCTCAAGCAGTATGATGGGCGATTTTTACAGATCTTTGCTGAGGTTCACAGTGATTATCCCGATGTTCCTTACGAACACCGTCTTATTGACGACTTTGTTGCTTATATGATTAAGTCTGATGGCGGCTACGTCGCAGCTCTGAAGAACTATGACGGTGATGTTATCTCTGGTACGTGACTTTGAATGGTTTTGTCCTGGCATATTGTTGTTGTGAACCGTCTGCTAATCATCCTTTTCCTTATGTTGTGCTTCGCTCTTTTTTCTTTTTGATACAGACATCAGCGCACAGGGTTTCGGGAGCTTGGGTCTCATGACATCCACTCTTGTTTGCCCCCATGACAATGGTAAGACTATTGAGACGGAAGCTGCACACGGTACGGTTACTCGCCATTACCGTCAGCATCAGGCAGGGAAGGAAACAAGCACCAACCCGATTGCATCCATTTTCGCATGGACTCGTGGTTTAGAACATCGAGGGAAACTCGATCACAATGAAGATCTTGTTAATTTTGCAACCCGACTTGAAAAGGCTTGTATTGATACTGTGGAAAGTGGTACAATGACGAAGGATCTTGCCATTTGTATCCACGGGAACGAAGGTACAGATCGTCAGTTTTGGGTTACCACTAATGAGTACATTGATGCTGTGGTTGATCGTCTTTCAAGTGAACCATTGGTTGACCATGCCGAAGCGTCTTAATGCCGTGCATAGAGTAAAGCCCTGCTGCGTAGAGTGCGGTCTATTAGAGAAAAGTGCTATCTTTTTGAAATACAGAGTACCTCAAACCTGCGCTTCTTGAGTGCAAAAATGTCGCACAAAGAGCGATGGTTTTGTTGCAACACTTATTGCCGAGAGTACATATTGTTATGGTGAGGGATATTGGCTCCACGGCTATCTCGTCAAGATCTAATGAGCATCTAGAAGCAGCAATCTGCGCCATAAACGCATGCCTTAATGCTTAAACTCTGTCGTATCCGAGGCCATGTTCATGGAGAGCATGAAATGCTCTTTTTTTTCTTTTATGGGCTGCTTTTTTGCTCCGCGACCATCTCATAGCGAAACAGTGCCGGGCTTGTTGGTGAACTTTTTGGAATCGAGATTGCCCTAGCTCTCCAATCGCACAAGCAATTCCGGATGAAACAAACCCAAGATCCGAAGTGAAGCAATGAAAGCTGATGTCCCAATCGATTGCTGCTGGAATTTCAACACAACTTTTTTGGGTAGTCTTCTATACGTATCACGCGGTGGATTGATTCAGCGAAACGCAGCACATCCTTCCCGTATGTATTGCTGTTGCAGCGTGCAGTAAAGAACACGTATCTATGCTCAAGAACCAACAGCTGGCAAAGATCTAGCGACAGCTTCTTCTTGCTATGTGGTCTGCTCGTACTTTTTGTCACGCGCTTCCGGCGTTTTTTATGCTAGGTGAATCCGCTATTTACCGCCGTCGGCCATCAGGCGTTTGCAGAAAATTGAAAACAGTCGGACATAGCCACATTATGTAGCCTATTCCACGAAAATGCCTACGTATGCAAATAATATACGAAGGAAGGCTAGCACTCGATGTGGTGACGACGGCTTTCAATCTAGACGGAAGAAACGGGTCCCAGATTTGCGCATCAACCTTCTGAGAGCCAAAGCAACGATTATGAGCACGAAAAAGGCATAGAGAACGATACACGCGTTGATAGCCCACGTGTTCTCTTTGAGTCCCAACGCCAGCACAGGGTTCTACATCCCACCAAGGAAAAGGCGAGCCGGGAGAAATGGGACTAGACTCCGGTGGCTCACAGTGACAGAAGAGGAAACACATCGGACAGATAAGAAGCCCACGAAGGAGCAATAGCAGCAGCACTGAAACCATACTCCCTCAATAGAAAGACATGCTCACCAAAAAGACCGGAAGCTCGCCAGGTCTTACCTAGAAAATGAGTAGGCACCGCCAGTACTCTGCAATCTCGAGCCATATTCACGTACGACAAGGCCGACAACAAACATGCGACCGCGGCAACGGCAAAGGAGATGGTAACACCCCGGCCGGCTAAACTGCGCGCGGCTCGGCCAGCGCCGCCAATTCCAAACAGAATGAGGTCATGAAGATGCAGCGACTTGTCTGGCGGTTACTAGGAAGACATCGCACAGAGAGAGCCGGCCGGATGCTTCCTTCGCGGCGCTGTAGAAGTGTTGGACGAGGTCATGGCGCAGACTTGATGGGAGAGGACGCTCGCTTAGGGAGGCGCGCTTCTGAGAGGCGCGCTTCCGGGAGACGCGACGAGACGGTGTTCATGGCGGGGGTCGTAGGGCTCGGAAGCAATCGCTCGGGGGATCTGAGCAGTCAGGGCCTGATCATGATCGCTTGCGCGCACGGCGCGCTCGGCTGTGGCAGTTGTCGGTGTGGATAACAACTGCGTCTTGACTCAAAGACTCTTGACAGGGCCTGTCTTAACTGAGGGTGGTAACGGCGCCCGGGTTGCAACAGCGGCGACCCGGCGTGACCACATTTCACTTTCTGCGCGCGCGTCTCGTTTATGCATCGGTCGACAATGTAAGCTGATGTACAACGGTACTGTACGCGTACCTGTAAAGAATCTTTACTAAAGATCAATGTCTTGGTAAGCGTCGGCGGCCCGAAAGATGCTCAAACACCATCGCTTTCATGAGACTTGCATGTACCGTCGGTACAGTATCTATCACGGGTTGTGATAAGGTTTCACAGTTGAGGGCTACGCTGACGAGCCTCAAACGCTCCCTGTCGTTTTGCACGATCTCTGTCTCTCTGTTCGGTTAGAAGTTTTCGCCTGACCGCCGTGAGCCACGAGACTATCAAACAACAGCCAGGTATTACTGTCATTCCATGCAGCCACACCCGGACAGCCCATCACTAGAGGGGTTTTGCGGATCTGACTTCGAGTCAGACTCACGGCAGCGTTTCGTCATATTGTTTCCGTCGGAAGAAAGAAACAAAGTACTTGTAGAAGTGCAGGCAGACGCATCGGTTCGGTTGCCTACTTTACCATTATGTGGGTTCCAATATCTAACGTCTACTCTGAGTTGTTTGGAGAATCGTGTCGAATCATTTCTAGGCGTCAGGCTGAGATTTGTTCGCGAGTTGTGGGCGACACACAAAGACCTGAAAGAAGGAATGGAACGTACGCTGTGGGGAGAGAAGGTCGACTTCATAGCAGTGTTGCTGATGGAATGGGGAGAGGAGCCAAAGAGTGTGGATTGCACAAGGACTACAGAATGGATGTGTGTGAAAGGATTGGAGAAAGCAAACTGGGTTGAAACGGAGAAGGAAACTGGAATGGACATGAAAAAGGTGGTACTGGAAACGATGAAGGAGATTACCGGAGAGGTGCATATCAGAATGCCTCCATGGCGCCGTATGGGATGGTTCACAAAGATGTTGAGATGGATGAATGGTGTAACACAGTGTAACATAGATGAGCATAAGCTTTACCGTCGCTTTATGAAGATTGTGGACAATTCCTCTTCAACAGTTTGGTCCTGTTGGTTGGATTTGTCGAAAACGGAATATTCAACAGTTCGTGACGGTGAATTGGAGCTAGTTTTCTTCAAAGCGGGCTTGCCGGTACTTGAGGAAGGTCGTATAACAGTGACGATTGCAAAAGTTCTAAACGAATTAGGAGTTGTACCAGAAGTTATTTCATTCAACGAAGAGGAGAGTGTCTTCATGCAGCAAAATGGTGGGTCGATTGAATCAGATCGTGAAGACATTGATGTAAAGCTGTTGTCGGAAACTCTTTCCCAAATGCAATATTTCTCCATGGAACATGTGGATGAACTAAGAGCGGGAGGACTAAAGGTGCGAGATAGTGAATGGCTCTACTGTAATATCCACCAATTATTATACCATGAAGGTCTGGAGAAAGCGGTAAAGGGAAGCCAGAAATACACAGAGATTCTTCGAGATATCCAAGGTCGAGAGGAGGAGGTGAAAGAGATATGTAAGACGATCTCAAGTTATGGAATTCCGAATACATTGGTTCACGGGGACATTGTGGAATGCAATGTAGGGGTTCGAGACGTTAGAGGAGGGCGTGGATATTGTTTTTATGATTGGAGCTATGCGCATATAGGGCACCCCTTTGCTGACATGGATCTTGTCTCCAACCTGGTTTGGCGCCTGGAAACACGCTGTACGGGCTCAATGCGACGAGAATATTGGAAGCATTGGATGCCAATGGTTAGCGAGGAAGACTTTCCAAGACTCCTGACACTTGCAAATCTTATACGTGATGCTGTCGTGTTGGAAACATGTCTACGCGAATATGAGTTCCACGAGATGGAGTGGGCTCTGTTTACAGAATATTTGCAGTCTCGCTTAGAGTCTGTTTGCAACCGTTTGGACTGGATTAGGGAGTATGAGGCTTCACGTGAAGATGTGGAATGCTCGTTGTGAAAAAATGGGACTAGAGTCACCGCAGAGTGGAAATCGACTCCTTGCTTTCATGAATCAAGCGTCGAATACTTTGATTCATGTGGAGATGTAGCTGTGACATAACCATTGTGTCAGTCTCTGGAATTGACGAAAATGGCGCTCATAAAGATGGCTGCATAATTCTGAGAATCACAACGGTGATGCTGTAACGACTAGAGGTGCTGATAGGAAGAAATGAGGTGTGTGATGCGTTGCGCCGAAACGGGGACACAGGTTAAAGCAAGATTGGATTCGCACAAGATCATACCTGCCGGAGCCACTGAAGCAAGTGGTCTCACCTTGGAGAGTGGTCTCAACTTGGAACTCTGCAAGTGGCCCAAAGAGTTTCGACTCATTTCGGTTGATGTTCTCAGAGACGTTTGCGCAACAAGTATGCAATCACTTCCGCCAAAAGCGAATATGATGATTATGTCGAACGCAAGTGCTACAAAGTTTCCAAGTGTATGAAAGGCATCAACCGTGAGACGTTCGTAAATGCCAGGGGAAGGAAGCCACTCTGCAAGAGGTTAAACTCTCACGAGTGCAAAGAATCACCACGAATTGGTTCTATTTGATTCAAGTCTGATGCAATTAGATGCAGGTGTAGAACTCCAGAAATCTCCCCCACTAATTCCAACTACAAGATATTCGCCTCAGGTGACATGTTCTTTGCGACAAAAGCAAGCAAATAAAGATGGAAATCAATGATGGCTTTGAATCTCTGGCATGCTTTCATGTCCAATAATTCGTCTGAACACTTCGTTGTCGACTTCTTCTTGTTGCACCGTGACAAGTTCATTCCAATAGAAATGTTCTGTGGCATGCCGGAATCAAGGGTATACTTATAAAAAGAGAGAGAGAGAAGTTCATGAAGATTTTTCTTCTGCAGTTCTCGATCTTTCCCACTTCTGTATTCTTTACATTTTGGTTAAAGGACCATCATCCTCTTCGTGCTTTATCAGAGATCGATTCTAAAAACTTCAACTGTCATGTACAACTGCCCTAAGTGTGGACAACGCTTCCTGTCTTTGAGAGATCTTCGAACACACAAAACAGAAAACCATACCTCAACGCCCTCGCAATCTTCGTTCTTGAGTGATGCCACCGCAAACGCGGCAAGAGCTATTCAACAGCTTTCTGCTAGTGACGAAATTCAATATGCAGGTAGCTCGTCATCAGGTGTCCGGCAGCCAGACCTTGCTTCAGGTGCTCGCTGTAAAACGGTCAACAAAAGAACGCGCCAAGGTTCAACAGCACACACAGCATCTGCAGCATTACCCACAGTTTCGACCAATTTGGATCACCAAGTTTCACGAACGACGACACAGAAATCATCTGAGGAGACAAAAACCCGATTTCGCTGCCAGGTCGAAGGATGCACAAAGAGTTACGTATCAATTGACGGGCTCAGAAGACATTTTAGGGAAATTCATTTGAAAAGAATATTTTACTGCCCATTGTGCAAAGCAGAATTCACGAGGCTGAGTAACGCTAAAACGCATTGTCGTAATAAGAAGCCTACCCGTGGTATTCAGAAATCTGAAAAACAGTTGTAGTCGTTCTGGGGCCTTTGTTTCGAATAAAATGAAGACTAGAAGCATCTCCACTGCTACGTTTACCTGTTTATCCTATAAACCTGCCGCTGGCTACCACCCTCATACCTACACAGATTTGCAGCCTAGTGGTTTTTGGGTTACTACAGCTTGAGCGCAGTCTCGAAACGGTTCCATTCAGGCCCGTATTTGTGACTGACTGACGTGATAGAAGAATAAATGAGTAACGACTAAGTGACTAGCAAAAAGTTTTATTTTTACTATAAATAGTAAACATATTTGAATTTGTTTATCTTTCTAAGACGTTGCACACAAAGTCTATGAAAATAGGCATAAGCTCTAAGCCTGATTGAGAAATGGATAAATGGTTCGTTCTCTAATTGCCACTGGCTTTTTCACTTAAATGTTTAACTCAACAAGCATAAAATCAAAGGTACATCAATAGCTTCTACGACAATCACTGCTTATCATTGCCAATTACTGCAGATCTTATCGAACTAAAACTCAATGATTCAAAGACCTTGAGTAGTATTCATTTCAAATTTTGTACAACATTGTTGATCCAAGACGTGAAGATTGCGATTCCCAGTTGCATTCTGTAAATTTCATTCATATTGGAAGTTCCAAGAAATCGTCAGAAGGAAACTTTCCTCGCCTTCCCGGAAACTTTCTTCTATCTTGGACAGCTGTGTACGTGTGTCCAGAGACTCTCAAACATTTTAAATACTATGTCAGGCGTGCAAACTGTAGCTCTTTTCAATCTTTATGCATAACGCAAGGCACAAAGCATATATGAGCTCCGTATTCATGTCGACACTGTCGCAGAAGTCCACAAGCTCTGACTGTAACCATTCTTGACTTACAAAATCTATGTCGTCATTTGAAACACTTGAACATGTCGCTCGCCAGCGAGATGCTCTCAATTTACCAAGGAAAGCTTCACGCAGCCCAAGATAAGACTTCTAACTGTAGTAGCGTGGAGCTCTAACTGGTAAGAGCTCTCAGGTCGGCGCAACGACCCTAGCATTCTCACTCTTGCGTCTTTTCACCAAACTACTCTCGCGGCTCTTCCAAACTTTGCTTCGTTACCCAGCTTTTGTTCACATTCCGTGTCGCCGCCATCCTCATCGCTCCGCTGCAATTCGCCCTCCGGTAACGTTCCACTATTTTCGAAGTTTATTCTCGGCCTTTTCTCTCTTTCCTTTCTCCTCTTGTCTAAGATCTGTTCTAATCTAGGCGTATCAGAGGGATGTCGAATATCATCAAGTAAGTTGGATCTTTTACAATGGCAATTTTACACTATCTAACAAGATTTCTCCTACAAGCAAGATTCACTGATCTGCTGATAGAGAATCCGTACTCGGATTCTCTCGTAGAATTGCTAAAGGTGACCACCGAACGCTTTTCCAAGAGTTTTTACAAAGACCTCTGTAACTGTCTTGCAAGGTTTTTCTGGGTTCACGTTCTGCCTTTCGGCATCCAGGATAAAGCGTACACTTCTATTTCGAGAAGGAGTAATGAACGACGCCCATGGTTTCTTGAACAGAACCTAACGACATTGACGATTCTTAGTATTGTGCAGGAGTACTACAACCGGACATACAACCTCAATTTGAAGCATATTCGTCCCGAATTGAGCAACCGCACTTCGCATCTAGTCACAATATATGTGCATTGCATCCATGTATCCGACGGAAAGATAGTTCTAAACTTTATACTTCACCTGAATGAAAGGGTTGAGTTTACGGCTTTTATTGGTTGCTTTACTTTATTCTACAGGGAAATTACTTATAACGTTTTTGCAGACTTGTTGCAGTCTGCAATCGAGGAATTCGTCAAACTAGATTTCGTTTCGGCTATCTCTGGCAACACTTTTGTTTGTAATGATCTCATGGAACTGTTTTGCAAGCAGAACAACATTACCAGGTGCTGCTATATGGAGCTCTCAAAATGTCTCTGTTACGTAATGCTGTCGCGTATATCTCGAAAGGTTGTCCAGATATATAATGGGGCTGTACCAACCGAACTACGTAAGCTCTACATGTTTGGGCTGTGGAATATGTCTATTTTGTACCCAATTAGTTAGGGGCGCTTCTATAACAGAGAGGGTTCTTTCTTGGATCCGGTACGTTTCTTGTTATCTGCTTTACTTTTCCGAAATTTAGAATACGTCTTCGTATGCTTAGTCTTCTTGTATCCTGTGCTGGATATCCGGTGTGAAATTCGAACCAGCATGAGCTTTACATCCTTCCTCTTCTGTCTCACTATTGCTTTTGTCCAGGACCAGGTTTTCGTTCCTTGTTTTAATTTCTTGGATTCGTAACGAACGTATAGTGAGAACTTGAATCTGGCCGCTTCACTTGAGCAACCGAGGAACTTCCGTATCTTTGTTTCTGTTTCAACTAAATTAGACGTGCTTTGGATTGCTAAACCGTCAGTTTGCTGGCTGGTTACGTTTCTAAGGGTGCTCCTGTTCCAAAGAAAGCCGCCTCAGTGACTCTACCGCCACGAATGGCCCCCTGTTCGAATGGGCCCCCCTCCTGTCACTGCCAATCATCTACAGGCTAACCTTCCAATGGCTCGCGATTCGGACGGTAGCATGCTTATGTTCTGGACTGATGCGCATTAAATGCGTGTCGGCGGTGGTGAACATCTGTATTTGTTTAGGAAGGTGCCTTTGGGTTCAATCCATTCGAAACAATTCTCTAGCGTTTGCGTTCAAGTTAAGGGGATGGAGCGTGTGCTATATGTGTTGCCGCATCAAACGAAACTTGCGCCGAATGAACAAACCACCGGTGAACCAGTTAAGATGATACCGGATGTATATGACGAAGTCTCAAGTATTTTACTCGGTTACACATCAAAGAAAGGCGCAAGACGTGGTGCTGCAGCCCTTCGTTTAGGTTCCAGTTCGCCAGCAGATTTCAAATCAAAGAAAGTGGTCCGTTCTTGTATTTTCGCTGACCCTCATGCACCTCGCGAACCCACTGATTACCTTAAGGTGAAGATACCGTATGAGAATCTTAACTGTCTCTCTCCAGATTCCTCTGTAGCGACTTTCAGCCGCGTGTATGGGACCCGTACATCCTCTGCGGAGGCCTTGTGCCTGAACCGGAAACTCCGCGGTCCTGGCTGGATCCGACTTAAAAATGCGGTTCCGTCACAGGTTAAGGTTTCTCATGCGAAGTTTACTCTTACTGTTCCTTCCCCTGATGATTTGCTCGTTCCCATTGAGTTCTCAACGAACGATCCACCCCCCCTGTCCGCGTTGTGTGTGAGTACGAAAACGGTTCTAAACAGTAGGACAGAAGCGCACGAAGTAGTCATGATCTCTGGTGTTTTTGGGTTCGTGACGTCCCCCTGAACGGGCCCCTACATGATGTTGCTCTGGAATTAGGAGGTGGCCACGGTACAAGGGCTTTTGTCTTGGTTCGACCCCCGGATGGCATGAGCCTTCCATTCGGTTTTTCTGATCATGCTATATCTGTGCTTGCTCGCGGTGGTGGAGTTGACCTGTTTATCCAGCGAATCCGCTCTTCTAAACAACTTTCTTACCCGTCTCCTCCGGCTTTAACCAGATGTAATCATCGGCCATAAACTAATGGGCTTCAAACTTGATGTGTTACTCACCCGCATGAACGCGAAACACTGTCGTGAGTGCGTCTGTCTCTTGCAGATGCTAGTTTTTGGCGAGGGTCGTCCAGAAATTGGCAAGGGTCGTCCAGTAAATTTTTTGAAAAAATATCGAGATCAATTATTTCAAAATTTGCAGATAATTGCTTGGGTCGTCCAGAATCGCTGTGCAGTAAATACTGGTGGGTTTTCCACTCGTGCTAGTTCTTTAGTCGAGGGCTACCTGAACTGTATTTCGCGAAGTCTAGGTTCAGTTTCCATTAAGGTGCACATTACACGATACCTTCTGCGGAATGATACCCTGCAACGCATGGAATACTAGTGCTAGTACAGATGATGCCCATTATAAAATCATACCGTTTTATTCGTATCTATTCTTCTATCGACCGCTTTTGCTAACCACTACTTTGCTATATTACATGTACCATATCCCCATGATGGAGCGGGTGTACGCGCAATCTGCGGCAGATGCCGCAGACTGCACGTCCACCATCGGCTGTATCAGTAGAACAAATACGCACTCCGAGAGGATGAGGCGCGAAGCGCCTCATCCTCTCCGTTCCTCATGTAGGGAACCATGCCCAGATGCATGGTTCCCTACTTGAGGAACCTGCACCTGCAACTCGCGAGCTACGTCCGCATCAAAAGTCATTTACCTGTATACGCAAGCAGAAAGTATCCATAAGTTAGTCAATGATCCGTTGGATACATTTGAAATGCGATGGAACGTACCATTGATAAGAGCAAAACAGAAACGTTGCCCTAGAGAAGTCGAGGGACCTAGTAACTCGCAAAATGAAAAAGAAGAAGGAAAGAGATCGGTTAGACTACCAGCCCACCATCATCGTAAAGCACGAAAGGTGTCGAAGCCAGAACTCACAAGCAAGGACACCAAGAATGCCCATGCAGCAAACATACCTCAAGATGCGATAAACGAAAGAGCAGCCTATGTCCCAACCAAGTACCAGAATCGCCTATTCCGAACAGCCAGAGATCGATCTTGAGAGACGAAATGAAATTGGTCGTTTACTTGTATACGCAAGCAGAAAGTATCCATATGTTAGTCAATGCTCCGTTGGATACATTTGAAATGCGATGAAACGTACCATTGATAGAGCAAAACAGAAACGTTGCCCTAGAGAAGTCGAGGGACCTAGTAACTCGCAAACGGAAGGAGAAGCAGGAAAGGGATCGGTTAGATTACCAGCCCACCATCATCGTAAAGCGCGAAAAGGTGTCGAAGCGAGAACTCACAAGCAAGGACACCAAGGATGCCCATGCAGCAAACATACCGCAAGATGCGATTAACGAGAGAGCAGCCTATGTCCCAACCAAGTACCAGAATCGCCTATTCCGAACAGCCAGAGATCGATCTTGAGAGACGAAATGAAATTGGTCGTTTACTTGTATACGCCAGCAGAAAGTATCCATATGTTAGTCAATGCTCCGTTGGATACAGTTGAAATGCGATAGAACGTACCATTGATAAGAGCAAAACAGAAACGTTGCGCTAGAGAAGTCGAGGGACCTAGTAACTCGCAAAAGTAACCCAAAGCCGTTTTCTTGCCGTGTACATGTCGCAGAGCGCGAAGAGACGTGGTGAGGATTGGTTAGTTTAGAACAAAGATACGTAGAAGGAAATGGAAGCACGTACGAAAAGACTGCACGGAATACATCCGTGAGATACGGATGCTGTCCGCTTTATGGAGGCGTCCGACGAGGGCGGAGAAAGAGAATAAGGTACGCTTCATGTCCGCTTAATGGAATCCATTCTCAGCACGCTACTTCGTAATCCGTCGTACTTTTTTCCGCCCTCGCACTTCGTAGCGAGTGCGAGGGCGGAAAAACGTACGACGGAGCGGAGTAGAACGCGAGGATGGCACGGATCACGACGGTAACAAAAGGTCGGACGTCGGACCGGCGGGGGCGGCGGCGGAGGGAAGAGATTTATTTTTCTGTGCGAGATTGGACAAGTGTACAGCGTACAACGTTGGGAAACCACAGGTTTATAACCAGTGGTAGATAATACGAGAAGTACACCCTTGTCTTGAGGTCGACGTGTACCTACGTTCCTTTTTGAACGAAAGCACGTGATTTAAACTCAAAATATATTCTCCGTTCTGAGCAAGACGTCGATATTGACTGTCGCTCGACCTCCTTCTCTCTTCGGACGCCCTTCCCTTGCAGTCTTTGTCGTCGTTTCTCGTTCATTTCTTCTTCCCATGGTCTACTACTGTACACATAAGAAGCGTGGGTGCCCCTTCGTTACTCGCCGAGGAGTCTTATCTCTTCAACAGCATGTCAACCATTGCCCGTTTCGTCTGAAAGCAGCGCTGGAAGACGACAATAGCCGGCCCATTCGGAGAAGCAAGCGTCTCAAGCTTTCCGCGCCCGCGCCCGCATCTTCCGAAACGGTCACTGCCCCTTGTCGCCTTCCCGAGCCTCCAGTGTCCGAGGACATCGTCGACCCCACTCCGTGCGCCCCTCCCATTCCGGACACTTCTCATTGTGTTTCTCCTTCCCCGGGTCCCGCGTCATTAGAGCGAGAACACGGAAGCAGTTCCCGCCCAGTGCCTTCTGAGGAGGCCCTTGGTGATTTGCATATGGATTATCTCACGGTTTGTCTGGCTTCAGTAGCTTCCAACCTTGGTCATCGTGAGGCGGACGAGCTAATTGGGCTACTTCGGGACCCGCGATTCTCGCAAAAGCGATTCAACGAGACCATAACAAGTTCCAAGCGCTGTACAGAACTGAAGAACGCCATTTTCGAACGATACGCCTCAAAGGACGGTTTCAATCGCAGAACTGTCTCGCCAGAAGGATGTAAGTTCAGCGCCACCCTCTACACGAGAGACCCCGTTCAGACACTTGTGAAACAGCTCCAGTTGGCTAACAACGAAAACACATTCTTCCACCCTATACCTCAGACCCACTCCACGAAAATATCTCACCCCATGTCCGGCTCTCTCGCAAGAGACGCCACCTCAAAACTTAAGGAAATGGTCATGGGCTCTTTGGATAGTAGAATAGTGTGGTACTCCCAAGAAATAAGTTACAGTGAATCTTTCGTAGGTCTTCTGCAGGTATACACCGATAATTCTTCAACAACTCTAAAGCAAACATCGGTCACCGCCTATCCTCTTCACCTCATATTTCTCAACTTCTCCGACGAGCTTCGCCGTAAGTGTATCCGTGATGACCTCACAGTAGTGGCATACTTCCCTACCACACTGATCGAGGTTTCCGCATCTGAAGCAGACGCAATGCCATTCGTTTCTAGCAAGTCTCTACGCGAATCCAGGATGCAAATCCTTCAAGAATCTCTTCGTCAAGTCCTGGAGCCCATTCTAAATTTCACGCAGAAAGGTTTTCAGTTCATCGGGGAAGACAAACTAAGTCGAGTGTGCCATCCTCTGCTTGCAAGTTATTGTGCGGATATTCCTGAGGCTAAGGACATTCTGTCCATTCTTCATGGGACCAAAACGAAAAGCCCGTTTCATAGATGCAAAGCCCATCGCTCATCTTTATGATGTCCTGTTCCCACCTCATTCCACGGACGTTCTCAGAAGCACACGAAAAGCATCCGAAAGACATACACAGCTATCTTACAACATGCACAAAGAGACGAGGCGGAAAGACGTCTACGTCGTGCGAGGGAGAGGAGATCTCAGTGGATACTCTGATGCGTTCAAATTCCATATCTCTCATTCCTTCGTTCCTCGAAACTTCCGTAAGCCTTGGAATGATCCCGGAATTGTCTCCATACAGTCTGTTCTCATTCGAACCATTACACAACTTGCATCTCGGCATCTCAAAGTTGATGAAAACGGCCACAATCGAGAGACTGCAGTCAGACACCCTGTGCACCACAATGGAACATCTGCATCGCGTTCATTTCGAACGATACGCACCCAACTCCTCAACCATGCAAACGCAATTCTAGCTGCTATAGAACGAGATTCTCCTGCCAAAGGTTTACATATCGATTTCTCCACCAGGAGAAAGGCAAATCTTTGAATGGTATCTTCACGAAAGACGGTCTCCGTGGAATGCTGGAGGCCAAAAACTACAAAGCACTTGACATGTCTTCCCCTTCATAGGAGCATTCTTTGACATATGCTGTGGAGAACAGGACGTTGCCCCAATCACAACCGTTTTCTCTCAGTACTCGGACTTGCTTTCGACCTTATTCAGATACAATCGTGACCCGTATTGGACTGAAAGCTCTCTCCTGTGTCTTAGTTCGGAGATTGAAGCCTTCAAGCGTTCCGCAACAAAGACTCTGGCGGATTTTCATCCCTCCAGACTGGGAACTCTGAAGTTTCATCTTCTCGATCATCTCGTGGACGATATTCGCCGTCTGGGAAGTATCAAGTACTACGACGCAGGCATATACGAACATGCACACCTGCTATTTAAAAGACACTACAAAAAGACGTCCAGAAGAACAGCAACGGCTGTGGAGGAGACTATTCGCTCCATTGAGCACGGACATGTTAGAAAGCAATGGAATGGCAATACTCCTTACCAGCGTAATCCAGGTTTACCAGGAACTTCCACACAGCTTCCTCGGTTTGCAATGAGAGGGCGTTCTTTCACTTTACGAGCTCTTCAACATTGTGTTTCAAGTATGTCCAGTTCAAAAACATGGACTGCTGTTAGAGAAATGTTCTCAAGTACGGACACAAGGTCGATTCTTGATCAAATTGGTGAACAGGCCCTTCCTCCTTTCCTCAGTCTCGTGAAAGAAACACTGGATGAGCACTCTATTACATACTTCCCAGAAAAGACAAGGATAACTCTGGTGAATTCGGCCCTCGTGAAAGGCGGTTTCGTTCCGACTCTTGAACACTTCGATTCGTCTTCTAAGGCACTTAAGCTGGGACGACCCAAATACCCCATCATCCAACGTGTCTTCGCTTCTCCAGCATTTGGTCCCAGTAGAAAGCCAAAGTTTTCCACTGTATTGGTAAGCGGAGAAGATTCAGAGACTTGGGTTGCCCAGGTAGTCGCTCTGATTCGAATATCTCTCCTTGATTCTGCACTTACCGCACCAGAGGTGGCATTCGTCCGGTATTTCGAGGTTTTACCCCCCGCAACAAACATCGACCACATATTGAAATGCATATCTTTACGGTGGGCTACAAACGATGAAAAGAACCACACTCTTCCGTTCCCTCGTCATTCCAAAGCGGAGACTATCGTAGAGTTAACTCCTTGGTACGGGATGGTTCCGGCTTCTGCACTACAGGGAACTGTCCATGTTGTTCGATCAAACTACCCTGCTCCACCTTTTTGTCCTCCACTTCAATGGTTTCAACACCGATTCTACATCAATCGATTCTATCATGATTCAGATGAAGGACCAACTGAGCACGTTGATCTTGTACAGCCTTAAACATTAAGGGCTCCATCCTCTACATGTTCACCTTGTGGTGCCTTTTCTTGTGATCCTGTGTTACTTCCGAAATCGTTCATGTCCATTTCCTTGAACTCCATATCCCCTTCCTCGCATTCACCAACGAAGCAATCGCTAATAGACCCCAATCTTCGGCTCACACTGTCAATAAAAAATTGTTCTTTCACAGTGAGGTAAAGTCTTCCGTTCGACGGCATTCGATATCCAAATGTAGCCTCTCTCATGTCATTACCAAGAACCTTAGTCCAATCTTCCGTTGTCGTTCCAAAATTATGAAACTCGCTGGAATTGGTCCTCAAGACACGTTGCCTAACATCCCCCAGAACATTCTTTAAACACAGAGGTAGCAGTTCGGCAAACTTCTTTGTAAACAGTTTCTGTCTCTGGCCACCCCTTGACACATCCGTACTTAGAAGGCTCACAACCGTCAACACCCAAGCGTCCAAACGTGCGAGCAACAGTATTGTGCCATCTAAAAAGGTGCCCGTATCCTTGTCTTCCACATCATACCCAATAAACTCCTTCAGCACTTGTACCCGACACGGTTTCGGAAGAACAAGTCTTGATCTTCCGTCGGCATATCCTCGACATTGTCCGCATTGGAGTACTTTAGACGAACAAATGGGGCTTTTCTCCACCATGAAGTGTTCGGTACACCATTTTCGTCAAGACGCAGTATGTTCTCCTGCGCTTCCTTCAACTGCATTGTGAGTTCGTCAGCATTCTCTTCTACCAGCTTTGTTCTTCTCCAAATCAGATCGTACCCCAGGAGCAGAAATAGTTTATCCCTCGTATTTCTCTTACGAACGCCCACGACGTCACTCATGGTCTGCCGCATTCTCTGCCTAAGGCACATATCTGCACAAAGTTCCAGTATACACCTGTCGGTAAGAGATGCTTTTCTAATACCTTCCCAGCTCAACTCCTTCAACTCGCTTTCAACCATTTTCTTCAGCAAAGCATCTGGCCCCCCTCTACCGACGGTGTGAACATGCCAAAACTGCCCAAGAGCTCCACGGGGTTTTTAGGAACCATGTATGAACCACCTTCCTCCGGCTCAATAAGCCCTTCCCCACTCTCAGTTGCGTCTTCCACCTTCTCGGCACGGTTACCCCAATTTCGGGTGAGCGACTCACCTTCGAGCCATAGCTCACTTGTTTCTCTCCTTGCCCACGTCAGCATGTTGTGATACACTGCTCGAGCAACCCCTCGAAACTCGTCGCACACCTCAATTTTATGCTTCTTTCGACCTGTCTGCCCAGGTTCACCAGCACGTGTACTCCTATCTCCCTCCTGTTTCAGTGCCCTCTTAGCCCTTCAATGACTAGATCCTTCTCTTCAAGCCTCTTTTTCAAAGCCGTACTCTGCTCTTGGGCGACCTTCACTAGAATTCCCCGAACCATCAAGTCCTCTTGTAGCGTCTTAACCTTTTCTTTCAAGCAATTCAGTTCATTTAAAAGATCAGGTCTGTTCATAGAGCTTGAATTCACACCAGTTTGGATATCTTCCGTTATTTCCTAGCTTCTTCGGCGACAGGCCCCGTAATGCCGCAGGATTCGGTGTTATTTCGTTATCGGAACTATCCTCATGTGCCTTAGCCACGAGCTCTTGTCCACTCAGTTGGCGTCTTCCACCTTCTCGGCACGGTTACCCTTACCCCAATTTCGGGTGAGCGACTCACCTTCGAGCCATAGCTCACTTGTTTCTCTCCTTGCCCACGTCAGCATGTTGTGATACACTGCTCGAGCAACCCCTCGAAACTCGTCGCACACCTCAATTTTATGCTTCTTTCGACCTGTCTGCCCAGGTTCACCAGCACGTGTACTCCTATCTCCCTCCTGTTTCAGTGCCCCTCTTAGCCCTTCAATGACTAGATCCTTCTCTTCAAGCCTCTTTTTCAAAGCCGTACTCTGCTCTTGGGCGACCTTCACTAGAATTCCCCGAACCATCAAGTCCTCTTGTAGCGTCTTAACCTTTTCTTTCAAGCAATTCAGTTCATTTAAAAGATCAGGTCTGTTCATAGAGCTGAATTCACACCAGTTTGGATATCTTCCGTTATTTCCATAGCTTCTTCGGCGACAGGCCCCGTTAATGCCGCAGGATTCGGTGTTATTTCGTTATCGGAACTATCCTCATGTGCCATAGCCTTAGCCACGAGAGGCTGCAGGCGTTCTGTGTCCACCCTTGGCACGGCTCCGAGCTCCAACTCCCGTGTCTGTCCTCCTCCATGGCATGGTATATCAGATGAATTGGGCCTCGTACGAGCTGCAACGGCCCCCGTCTGGAAAGAGGGGAAGGTCGAAAAGTAACTCGTCTATCAGTTGTCTCTCGATTTCTTATTGTCTTTCTCCCTTGTCCGGACCCATTGCGAGGCATGATACGATTCATAGCGGCCCCAGTTCTAGAAGACAGGGATGGACGTGACGATCTTAATATACTAGGGCTCTCACGACTTCTCGTCATTGTCCCTTGTTGTCCAGATCCACTGGGCGGCGTAACCCGCGCCCCAGTAGCTCCGGTCTTCGATATTGGCCGGGGACATGAAGGTTTTGGTGTCATACGAACCTCTTCGGTTCCAGTTGTCATGCCCTCCTGTCCTGACCCGCTGGGCCGAGTTACCTCATCTTCTTGAGGAGCAGAGACAGATGCACGATTTGCATTATCGGCAGTTGACGGCACGACATCGTTCGCTGATCCACGAATTCTTGACGCAATCCCGGAAGACGCTCCGCTGCGAGATGGGCGAGAGAGTCCTGTAGAAGGACGCCCACTGACTCTCTCCTTCGTCGAGGACGACTTCCGTTTAGGAAGTGCGGTGCTTGTAGCCTGATTCGTATCATCCGATGCTCTTCTCTTCTTCTGTCCACTCTTGTTCCGCTGCGTACTATTTCGCTTTCTCGGCGTTATACCCATGCTGTGGAGATAAACAGGGTAATGAAACGAAATTGTTGGGGAGGGGGGGAGGGGGTGGGGGGGGGGTGCATGGTTCAGATATTCCGGGAGACTCCGCAGTTCCTGCTTTTTAGGAATTTGAGGTGCCCAATGGGTCGCAAATATCGCCGTTACAGATGAAGAGCTCCAGTGTACATGTTCAACAACGCGTATTGCAGGCAGCTGCAACACTCACAAGCATATTTACTTTCTATTCGGTACTGAACTCATCTATTGCTCCAATGTCAGAGCCCAGTCCCAGGCGTACTGCTCTCCGTAGTTGAAATACAACTCTTCGCCCCTCTCAATATCTCTTACTGCTCTACAACGAAGTAGAGCATAGTTAGAAAGGTCTGACTTGAACTGTATCACGGACTTCGCTTCCACCACCTGCACATTGGCACTTCGAGTTCCTGTTGACCGGGGCTCCGATAAATCGGGATCCCCGGCATGATATCCGGCTCGTTAATGTAGCCCCCGATACAAAAAGGCGCCGGGACAATGTAGACTTCGCTCTCCTTTCTATCCTGAGCCTGTTCTGGTCTGTTCCTCAGGTGCAGAAACTCCGTACCAGTCACAGTGACCACCATAGAAAACAACTTGTACCGCACTGGAGTTGCTCCGAGACAGCCACTTCCATACGTTAAGTGTCTTTCCTTCCGGTTCGTCAGATCCGTGTATACCAAAGTTCCATAGAAATGACAGATAGTTTCCCCAGCCAATATCTTATGTTCCGTGAACACCCCCATACCAGCACGGGGATGTCGAATCTTAGAAGATGCTATATGTAAGCGATAGCGATTGGCTTCAACAGTCAACAGCATATGCATATCCATAAGATTCAGTAGCTCTCGGTACTTCCTCCAAAGATCTACAGTACGCTGTCCACACTGCTCGACAAAGTCCCAGTCCTTCCAGTATCTTCCAGGAACTAGTAATATGTCCAGGCATCACTGTACTGGGAACCAAATTGGAGGCCTTCCATTCAAGCCGAACCCGGTCCCGATGTGAACCCGTTCATAGGTCGTTGAAGCCGCATTCCACCACCTCCTGTTCAAACCAGGATTGCATTCTTCCCCCGCGAATAACTTCGACCATAGATTCTTAAGATGGTGCTTCGCAAGGCTGAAACATGCCTATGTCTTTGCCAACCCAAGGAACTTCCTGATGCTTTGTCAGCGATAGCACGCCATACCGTAGAAAAAGTTCCCGCGACAT